>QXEO01001107.1:0-227264 GCA_007115705.1 Dactylis glomerata | reverse complement strand
TTCAACATGATACAAAGCTCACGATCACATAAAGATCACATCATGGGAGAGAGAGGTGAACCACATAGCTACCGGTAGAGCCCTCAGCCCCGGGGATGGACTACTCCCTCCTTATCATAGGAGACAACAAGGTTGATGGAGATGGCGGTGAGGTCGATGGAGACGGCAGAGACGGCTGCGAGACCGATGGAGATGGCTCCGGGGGCACTTCCCCGTCCCGGCAGGGTGCCGGAACAGAGACTTCTGTCCCCCAAAATTTAGCTTCGACGGCGGCTGCGCTGCGGAACTGTTCTGGAATTTCGCCGACTCCTCCTGGGTTTTCCGTCCCGAGGTTTCTTATAGGCGAAGGGCGTCATCAGGAGTGGCCCCAGGCCTCCTCACACCTAGGCGGCGCGGCCAGGGCCTGGGCCGCGCCGGCCTAGTGTGAGGGCGGCCTGTGGCCCCTCCCCTACTCCTCTTCGGATCTCTGGAAGCTTCTGGGAAAAATAAGACTTCAGGAACTTGTTTCGTCCAATTCCGAGAATATTCCTGTGTAGCTTTTCTGAAACACAAAAACAGCAGAAAACACGGAACTGGCACTGTGACATCTTGTCAATAGGTTAGTTCCGGAAATCGCCATTAAAAACGCCACGAAGTGTAACGAAACACAAGGCAAATGGTGCAAAAACGCATGGAGCATCAAAAATTATAGATACGTTTGAGATGTATCAAGCATCCCTAAGCTTAACTCCTGCTCGTCCTCGAGTAGGTAAGTGATAACAAAGAATAATTTTTGAGGTGACATGCACCTACACAATCTTAACATATATGTAAGCATTTGTGAGCTGGGATCATAAGAACTTAAAAACATGGGCATGAAAGATATAATCTCGACAATAAAAACTTAGCAACCATGTTGTAAACATGAAAATGAACACAACAAAAGATCATGAAATGAAACTATGAAAGTCAAACGTGTGTTCAAATCATAAGGAAAAACAAAATGGTTTTCAGCTTGTCCTTCAAAGAGAGCAAAACATAAATGCAATAGGGACACCTTCAAGTTTAAGAGGGCGACTAGATACAAATAATTTAAGAACAAGTGAAACCAACAATATGAATCAATCAATGAAAACTTTGGGACAATGCACATTATACTAAGAATAACAACTTGCTCTCTTAATGGTGCATAAAGATAGAAGGTGGTGACTCAACATAAAGTAGAAGAAAGGCCCTTCGCGGAGGGAAGCAGTGATTGCAAGTTTTATAACCTCAAAAATATGGGTACTTACCGGCTTTGAGCTCTCATTGCCCCCATCATAAGCATCTTGAATGGTTAGAGTTAATGCGAGAAGAGACAATTATGATGCATATGCTTGACAAATCATAAGTTGAAAACCTCGTGTCCCGTGAATACGAGTACCCAAAACCTCATGCTACTTTACTTAGAGTCCCAAGCAAGGCTCTTGTCATTGTAAATATATGATATCATTGAGAACCGCCAATGGAGTACCTCCGTGCCCGATTACATGGAACAAGCCCACATCAAAATGACAGGACAAGCAGACAATGAACACCTCGACATCTCTTTTATTTGCCATTTGTTTAGCTTTTATTGTGAGATGCGTCGTCGAATGTTCACCATGGGTATGCTGCAAATTTCCACCATGATTATGCATGGCTTAGATTAGCGGCCCGGCGTTTTCCTAACACATATACAAACTCCATGATCCCCACAAGATTCCCAATTCATTTCACACCGCGGGCATCCATAAACAAAAGATCACGATATCAACTCAATTAAGAAGTGCAATGTTGAAAGCTTGCCCATGACTGCATGGCTGGGCTAGTCTCCAACTTACAACTTGCAAGCATAACAACTCAACATAAGAGACCACAATGTCAAATTTTTAAGAACAGGAAAAAGTAAAGTGTGCCTTCCGGTTCGTGAGAGCTTTACTGACCGAATTTCACATAACACTGGTAAGAGTTTAATTTGAGAGAAAATAAAAGTAAGTCAAATTTATTGGAATAGCAAATTGCTAGTAGGTATGTATGGTGGACACTTTGGAAGACTTTGGCTTTTAGGAGTTGGATGCACGAGTAGAGCTCATACTCAGTACAAAGGCGAGGGCTAGCAAAAGACTGGGAGAGACCAACTAAGAGAGCAATAATGGCCATAATCATGCAAAGCGACAAAGCGACATTAAAAGAAGCATAAGATGGCATCAAAAGTCAAAAACTAAATGATCATAGAGGCTATTGGCGACTTTGTATGAGTCTAACATGTGTGAGCATGCGCCAAGTCAACCCAAATAAAGCATCAAGGAGAAAACCAAAATAATGCTTCCAATAATAAAAACAACGCATGATTTTTTCAAAGGCTCATTAAGCAATCTCAGTTATTTGAGACAAGTCATGCTACAGCAAAACCACTAAGCATACTATCAAAAAGACATCAAGCACGACATGAAAAAGTCTAAGCCGCAGTCTAAACAAGCTCCTTCTTGTACCACTTTTGCATAAAATTTTTCTCTTTTCCAACACCATTCAAACCTTTTTATAAACACCTCTTTGATAAAAACCAATAAATATCAGAGGCAAAAATACACCTTGATGAAAAGATATAACAAGATCTGAACACAAATCAAGGCGAAAAACAAAAGCTAAACGCGGTAGCAGAAAAAGAGAACACTCGTTGAACGATAAACTGAAAACTAGAGTATTCTTGGCAATGAAAAACGAGTTCATCTCCTCCAAAGAAACATGATGTGATCTAACCATTTATTGCAGCAAACAAACTAAGCTAACTAAGAAAACTAAAATAACTGACGCTCCAACAAAAACGCATAGTGCATGAAGCAATAAAAATAGTGTCTTGAAAGGTGACCTGATTTTTGGAGATGAAGAAGGGGTGCCTCGGGGATCCCCAAGCTTTGATGCTTGTACTTCTTGGATATTTCTTGGGGTAATGCATGGGCATCCCCAAGCTTGAGCTTTTGTCCATTTTCAACTCATCTCATCATTCTCCAATCCCTACACTTGAAAACTTCCTTCATACAAAACTAAACACAATTCTATTAGCACATTAGTGTAAGCATAATAATAAATCAACCCTTTTTGCTTCAGGTTCAACCTAAAACCACCACTATTAAGTATATAATACTGTAGCAACTTCCCCAAAAGTTCCGTGATCAAAAGAACTAAAAAAGAAAGCGATATAAAGCGGCAAACACAATATTGGCAGAAATCTGTCAAAACAGAACAGCTGACAAAGGTCGAATTTTTGAGGTGTTTTCTGTTGCTCAAATAAAAAAGTGTTCAACTAATGAAAGTTTGGATATAACCTGGGGCATATGCACAAGAAATCGCAGGTCCAAAATATTACAGAGAATTTTCACAAATTTTACGGTGCAGCACCAAAAACTGTTTCAGGACAGCAACATCCCAAATCTTACCTCACTCAAATTAGAGGCTTCTCTTGGCACAACAACGAAATAAAAAGGATAAGGAGCGGTTACTACAGTAGTAATAACTTCCAAGACTCAATAAAATAAAAAGTACTGAAAATAAAACAATGGGTTATTCCCGGAGTGCTTTCTTAACGCCTTTGAGCTAGGCGCCAGTAATTTATAAAGATGCTCATGTGGGCGCCCTATAAGAGCTTGAGGCAAAGGCGCCATATAGGAACTTAAAGCAATAGAGAGCATCAAAAAAGCAAGTATGGAACACATTTAAATCTAAACAATTCCTATGAAAATAGTCTTGTAAGAGACAAGTCATAAAGCGCAAAGCAAAAAGCATAGAAAGGCAAACAGTACAACTTCAAGAATTGCAACATAAAGAGGGGAAACTCAATATTGTTGAGATCCATCAAAACATGTTTCCCTCTCTCATAATAACTTTCAGTAGCATCATGAATAGAACTAACAGTATAACTATCACATAAAGCATCCCTATCATGAGCCACATGCATAAAAGAATTAATACTCCCCACATAAACAATAGTAGTAGGAGCAGATTCAACAGAATAATTATTCTCATCACCATAATCATCAAAAATAGGCATATTGTAATCATAACTATTTTCTCCTCAACAGTAGGTGAACTGAAAATATTATACCCATCATTGTAACCATCATAAACTAGAGAACTAGTATGTCGCAAAGCATATTCATCAAACATATCATCATAAGAAGGAACATGGATAGTACTAATGGTACAACAATTATTAGAATTGGTACAAAAGATTTTCAATATCAAAAGTAGAGTGCTTTTCCCAATCATGATCACTAGCATAGGTAATAGGCATAGGAACATCATCCCAATCAGAATTATCATAATCTATAGCAGGATCATAACGCTTAGGGGAAGATACCGTGTCCTCTCGCCTCTTACTCCTCTTCTTCTTCTTCATACTCTTCTTACTCTCTCCTTTAGGAGGAGAGACTTGAAGGGCATTTTCTCCACATATTCTCTAGGAGGGAAAGGCATCTTCTCCACGTAATCTGGTTTGCTGACAGGAACAACAAAAGAAACTTTGGAGGATTCCTCCTCTCTATTAATAAGATCGAAACATCTATTAGTCCTGTCATAGCTTGGCAAAACATCATGTTTTATAAGATCTTGTAAGTAAGTATTTGCAAGGCAATCTTTGGCACAATAGAGACGACAACCACGAAGGGTGCTATTAATGTCAACATCTCTCATATCAACCAAAGAAATCTTTTTAGATATCTCTTCACAATTCAAAAACAAAGTAAGCTCATCATACTGATTGAAAGTAATCTTATCATCACAATACAAGTCTGCGGTACTCGTTCGATTAATTGGGCATTGAAAATTAAAGTGACCCTTTTTACCGCAAAGTTCACAAAGAAAAGGATAAAGCTCACAAATCCTTTCACCTAGCACATCTAGATCCTTCAGCCACATACTGGTTTCTTCATTTGCGTGGGTGATGCAATAATCTTCCTTGTTGTAACTCTGTTCACAAGGTCTATGTATTCCACAAAAATTAACATGCTTATAAGAAATAGTACTTTTAGAAGTTTGAGCATGTTTATTGCAATCATCAATAACAATATCACTTTCTATGCAAGTGTCCTTAAAAGGTTCATGATACACGTCCCCATTTCCTTTAGGAACATTCATATGGGAAGCAAAGGCTTTAAAGCAATCAACCATAATTTGAGGATCAAAACCATACTTAGCACTAAGCTCTTGAAAATTAGCAGTTTCAGCGAAAGACTTAATGCAATCAAACTCGTAATTCATACCTGATCCTTTACCTTTGTCGCTATCCCAACCTTCAATATTGTTTTGAATTGTCTCAAGCAGATCCCACTTGGTGTCAACATCCTTGCTTGTGAAAGACCCATCAAAGCATGCATCTAGATAGTCCTTATAATATCCTGAAAGCCTTGCATAACAAATATTAATAACAATATTACGGGGAAGATCATGAATAGGACATTTGAGCATTAGTGACTTCAATCTTCCCCACGCTTGGGCAATGCTTTCTCCATCATGAGGCCAAAAATTGTATATCTGATTACGATCTTTATGAATCTCACTTGGAGGATAGAATTTAGAATAAAAGAGAGGTACAATTTCCTCCCAGCCAATAGATGGACCATCCTTAAGCAGCCGATACCATTACTCAGCTCTGCCTTTCAGTGATAAGAAAATAACTTCTTCTTAACTTGGTTCATCGAAATACCTGCACACTGGAACAACTCACATAATTCATGTATAAAGAGCAAATGATCACCAGGATGGACAGTTCCATCTCCTAAATAGCAGTTATTCTTAACACATTCAACAATCTTCGTAGGTATTTTAAAAGGATGAGGAGCACAAGCATCACTAGAAACATCACATATGGGAGATAAAATATTATCAAAACAAACCTTCTCCACTAAAGCTGGGGGACTAAAAATATCATACTTAACAAAACCAGCTTCCCAAGCTTAGACTTTTCTATAGCATTAGCAATAACGGGATTCAAAGCATTCGTACTAATAACATTGCTATGCGAAGTAAGCTCCAAAGGTTTTTCAATTTTCTCTTCAAATCTAAACTCAGGAAAAAGACTAAAGAACTCTTTGTTTTCCATTAAGCCTAACTAGTGAAAATAAAAAACAAGAAACAAAAAGATATAATTGTAGAATCTAAAGGAAATAACTCCGAGCACTCACACAGGAGGATGCGAGTACCTTTTACCTTACCTCTCCGGCAACGCGCCAGAAAAGAGCTTGATGTCTACACACGCTTCTGTTCTTGTAGACAGTGTTGGGCCTCCAAGTGCAGAGGTTTGTAGAACAACAGCAAGTTTCCCTTAAGTGGATCACCCAAGGTTTATCGAACTCAGGGAGGAAGAGGTCAAAGCTATCCCTCTCAAGCAACCCTGCAATTACGATACAGAAAGTCTCTTGTGTCCCCAACACATCCAATACACTTGTCAGATGTATAGGTGCACTAGTTCGGCGAAGAGATAGTGAAATACAAGTGGTATAGATGATTATAAGTAGTAAATGCAATCTGGAATAAAAATGGCAGCAAGCAAACAAGTAACAAAACAGCAAGTAAACGGTGTGCAAAGCTTGGAAACAAGGCCTAGGGATCATACTTTCACTAGTGGACACACTCCCAACAAATATAACATAATTGAACAAATAGATAACTTCTCTTCACTATGGTACTCTGAATTACTCTCCTATTGAATAACACTAATCATTGCGTAGGGCTACGAAGCACTCCTTAAAGTTCATCAAGTACTTGACAAATACCACTCATGGAGATATCCAAATCAAATCACAACTCAAGATAAATATTATTGCAACTTAGACCAAGTACTAACACGGTGCACACACTGTCAACATTACACCATGAAAGGAGGAATAGATCACTTCAATACTATCATAGTGATAATTATTCTCATAATCCATAAGAGATCACAATCGTAGCCTAGACCAAGTACTACCATGATGCACGCACTATCACCGTTACATCATGGCAGGAGGAATAGATTACTTTAATAACACACTAGAGTACACATAATGAAGAAGAGTAACATCTACTTATTCATCATGATACAAAGCTCATGATCATATAAGATCACATCATGGGAGAGAGAGGTGAACCACATAGCTACCGGTAGAGCCCTCAGCCCCGGGGATGGACTACTCTCTCCTCATCATAGGAGACATCAAGGTTGATGGAGATGGCGGTGAGGTCGATGGAGACGGCAGAGACGGCGATGGAGACCGATGGAGATGGCTCCGGGGGCACTTCCCCGTCCCGGCAGGGTGCCGGAACAGAGACTTCTGTCCCCCAAAATTTGGCTTCGACGGCGGCTGCGCTGCGGAACTGTTCTGGAAATTTCGCCGACTCCTCCAGGGTTTTCCGTCCCGAGGTTTCTTATAGGCGAAGGGGCGTCATCAGGAGTGGCCCCAGGCCTCCTCACACCTAGGCGGCGCGGCGAGGGCCTGGGCCGCGCCGGCCTAGTGTGAGGGCGGCCTGTGGCCCCTCCCCTACTCCTCTTCGGATCTCTGGAAGCTTCCGGGAAAAATAAGACTTCAGGAACTTGTTTCGTCCAATTCTGAGAATATTTCCTGTGTAGCTTTTCTGAAACACAAAAACAGCAGAAAACAGGGAACTGGCACTGTGGCATCTTGTCAATAGGTTAGTTCCGGAAATCGCATAAAAACGCCACGAAGTGTAACGAAACACAAGGCAAATGGTGCAAAAATAAGCATGGAGCATCAAAAATTATAGATACGTTTGAGACGTATCAACCTCCAGGAGGCCACTGCACTCACTGGAATGGTGGCGGAGCACTTGGCCTCTTTGCCACGTCCACCACTAGTACCAGCGCACGCGCTGCCCCAGACGGCGTATAAGGGGTAGGAGGTGCCGCCTCCACCCCGCGGGCGTTGACATGACCATCCGCACGAAGTGGTCATCAACCCACCGCAGCCTCAACCGCAGGTCGTCGTCGACCTCGTCTCCGACGACGAGGAGTAGCTGACGGCGGCACGGCCACAAGCCAAGGAAACGACATTGTAGTTAGTTTTTTTTAAAAAATTCATTGTAAATTTCATTTAAATTAATGCAAGTTTCATCACTAATTCACGGCAATTTTCATTCAATTTAATTTTTGAAAAATAAAAAAGCGTTGGTCAAGGGTCGCACGCTGCACGCCCTGGCCCAGCAGGGCAGACAGCCACCCAAATTTTCTCTTAATCCCGGTGAAAATAGTGCGTTATGGTCCGTTTGTTGCTAGGCTATCTTCTCTTGCATCGGCCCGCCGGGATGACCTCACGGTCTTGGGGATACGCTGTTGCCTTGCTGGAGCTACAGTATGCGCCATCTTCTCTTCGAGATCTCGAGCGAGTATAGTCCCACAGAAACCCGAATAATTGCTTTAGGTCCCCGGCACCATGGAGCCTTATTTTGTTTCTTTTTTGAAAATTAACATTTTGAAGTTTCAAAAAATTCAAAAATAAAATTCTAGATGTTGCCAATGATGTATTCTATGGATGTGCAAAATATCAATGTGAAATAGTTTGTATTTTGGCCTACACAAAATCGAGAAATGTTGACTAGCTATGAGGTTTTTGAATTTTGCACTGTTCACAATTTTAGACCTGTATATTTGTCTTTTTTACACAGCCTAAAATACATAATATTTTAAGTTGATTTTTTTGCACACAGGTAGAAGTCATGATTATCTAAGTGTATAATTTTTCTCAGATTTTTTTAAAACTTTAAAATATCAATTTTTGATAAATTCAAAAATCAGGCTCTATGGTGCCCAGGAGCTAAAATGACAGTACTCCACAGAAACCGTAGATTCGGCTGTTCCGTCTCTGGTGTGCTCCAGGGTTCGCGCTGGCGTGATCCAACATCACAACAGAGTGACCAATCAGCCAAATTTTGGATCGCTCTCTCTAGCGTTCACGTCGGTGGTCGGTGTGGCTGCGCAGTGCTGCCGCGAGACGGATGCCGCCGCAAACTTGCGGTGGCGGCTCGGATCCAGCACTCTGGTCGCCCGAACCGACGGGGGCAGAAAGCTACATAGGCAGGGATGGGAGGAGATGGCGGTGCTGGAGAATCTAGCTCCGCAGTGGAGAAGGAGGCATCGGTGGCCTGCTTGCGCAGTTGCGCGGCCGCCACCGGAAGGGGCGCCCTGCCGCCGTGGCTGATGACGAGACGGGGAGTTCGACGGTATCAGAGGAGTGTGAAATGACGAAGATGCCCCTAAGCAGCCGAGTAAACCACAAAATGGCCGCTGCAAGTCGCAACATCACACGGTGCCGACCAAATTCAAGTAAGCACGCGCATCAGTCACCGGTCAACGAGCAAGAGCTCCCGGTTTCCCCTCCCCTCGCTCCTTCTTTTAGTTTGCTCTTTCTCATCGGTTTTTTTTGCAGCCAACCCCGCAGTGCACTTCTTCTCTAGGTAAATCGACATCTTGTCAAATCATTTTGGAATTTCCGAGCAGGTCTAACTGTTTATGCCCGTCACATGAATTTCCTGCTTAATTCCCCAGAACCTGAGTTATGTATTGCCAGCTTGTTCGTCGACTTTCTCAGCTTTCTGCATCAAACTTCAGATTACTCTGCCAAGTGTTTTTAATTCATGCGCGGATACGAGTTATCGACTACGTACTAAGTTTGCATGAAGTTTCAGAGATTGGTAAGAAGTAAATCTGATACAAATCTCTAGTCTTGATTCTCCATTTTTTATTTTCTTCATTTAGTGACCCTGGAGGCATGGATCGATTAACTGGTTTCAGTTCTGCCTCTTTCGGGGAGAATGAACGGACTACATATTGAAACGTCGAAAGTTGCGCCCTTTCCAAGTTCTGGTCACTACTACTCCCTTTGTCACGTAGGGTGTGGTATCACTAGATATGTTCTCTTTGGTTGTAAATTTGTAATAACGTCTTATATTATGGGATAGAGGTAGTACTCCCTCCGTTCCATATTAGTTGCCGCTGATTTAATATAAACTCAGAGGAAGTAGATATATAAAACCCATGATTATATTGAACATGGGCACATGTTACATAATTTATTCATGTTCTCTCTTACAGATATATGGTTTTAGTTTTGTGAAATCACTCGATGACGAGTTGGCACACCACCACTTATTAAAGGGACTTCACCCTGTGTCTGTTTGGAAGGCAAACAACTATTTCCTCTCAGGCAGAAGGGCTTGTGCAATTAGAAAATAAAATGGGTGCTAAAACTAGCAAATATGATAACTTGGAGAGTTTGTTACACGACCAAGGTTCAGAACCGCACAATCTGCCATTCAAGTATTTGAAAAAGATCACAAACAACTTCTCTGATGAGCGCATTCTTGGTAAGGGTGGTTCAGGTGTCGTGTATAAGGTAAGATTGATATCTTTCACGTTAGAATATATGTTTAGTCGATTCGAAGATCCATATTCATATTAACACGGTATTATAAACAGGGGGAACTATGTTGTGGGGAAGCAATTGCTGTGAAGAAGCTTGAGCATTCATTGCCGAGCTTCCAGAAGCAATTCACAAATGAGGTGTACCATTTTATGAAGCTTAAGCACCCAAATATAGTGCGCCTTTTAGGCTACTGCTATGAAACACAGAATGTATGTTTAGAGCACAGTGGGAAATACGTTTTTGCCGAGATTTCAGAGAGGCTGCTTTGCTTGGAGTATCTGCCAAAGGGAAGTCTTGATCGTTATCTTTCAGGTATGCCAATTTGATATGGGAACTGTCTTGATTCTCTATATCTTTTTCCTTCTTTCTCGGAGATTGCAGATTCTAGGAGTTTAGGGACATCCCCAAAATAACATATTTTGTACACATATACAATGGGTATTACAAGTTACAATGGGGAACACACATTAGAAATTTGTAGCCCTTTCATTTTTTTTATGTAGAGCATAAGAATAACAGAGTTTTGCATACGCTATGTCAAATGGCTTTCTTTTGGTCATGAATGCAGATGAATCTTCTGGACTTGACTGGCCCACCCGCTACCAAATAATTAAGGGGATTTGCTATGGTTTATATTATCTTCATGAGGAAATTGATAAGCCCATCCTTCACTTGGACTTAAAACCTGCGAACATATTGCTCGATGACAGCATGCTACCAAAAAATTACAGACTTTGGTCTGGCAAGACTGCTAGATCAACAACAAACTATTTGCACTTCAAGTCACCAGGGAACATTGTAAGTTAAATGCCGCATTATGATCCACCTCTTTCTTAGAGATTGTAAAACGGCGTCCGGTTTATAGTCTCTTACAAAGCTCACTTGTGATGCAGCGGTTACATGCCACCAGAATACCTACATGGAGGTATAGTTACGCCTAAGGCAGACATATTCAGTTTGGGAGTAATAATTATGGAGGTAATAAGAGGAGACCGGGACTACCCAGAACTTGCTGGAACGTCCACTGAGGAATTTATCGAGCTTGTAAGTAATTTATGTTCGAACTTTGAAGATGGAAATCTTTTCATAGACCATTTTGCAGTTTACCTTTGCATGGTAATAATATTCCAAATACATGTTTTTGTGATAGACACTTGATAAATGGAGAAATGTGTTGGGGAAAGCACCTGACTCATCGCAAGAAGTAGACTGTCAGCAAATAAAAAGATGCATTCAGATAGGTCTATTGTGTGTGAATCCTGAGCGAGCCAGAAGGCCAACAGCAACCAAAGTTGTGAAGATGCTTCAAGGAATATCAGGGACAAACCAGGTTAATAGCTTGATGTTAATTTATAGAATATGTTTATTAATCAAGATCATATATATTTATACTCCCTCCGATCGGAAATAAGTGTCGGTGATTTTCTACTAACTTAGTACAAAGTTTATACTAAGTCACTGACAACTATTTCTGATCGGAGGGAGTAGAAATAAATAGTACATAGCAGTGGCGAATCTAGGATGAAATTGGTGGGGGTGCCAACCTTAAAAACTTCCCTGTTAGGCTTTGCGTTTAGACATAGTTAGTACAAATTTTAGTAGCTAAAATAACATTCGTATTTTGGAGGGGGTGCCATGGCACCCCTACTGGATACGCCACTGGTACGTAGTAGAGATACATGAGCTGTCTCCAGCGATTACAAAAAAGTCCAAAAGAAACAAGCAAACCTTTCAGGTCTTCAAACACTTTCTTTTCCAGAACACAGTCAATTCATTGAATATGTTGCTAAGTCTTTCCCTTTTCTTAGTTTCTTTGAACCATTTTTATAGAATAGGATTTTCACCTGATTTTTATTTTACGTAATTTTACCACAACAAACTGTACTTGCATGCATTTGCTGTGTCACGTTGTTCTTTGCACATTCTTTGCTTAGACAGACTACTATTAATATAATGAGACTGTCAACCATTGTTTAATGTTAATTAGCTAAGAAGGGCAAAGTAGATTGTGGTTGGGCAAACAAAATTCCTGTAATTTAGGTAAGCAACATCATATGCCTTTGAAGATTAGAGAATATTGTTTGTAAATATCTGTATTTGGAATACATAAAAGATGTTAAAACGTACTGCTATCAAAATCACTGTTTCAGTATCCTTTAAATGCACCAGATTTCAACCACTGATATGGGAGAAGCCTGCTCCCAGATGGACCTAAGTGCCATCCATCAGATTCTAGTATCGAAGCATTACAAAGATGATGATGGGCTTGCGGTAATTGGAGACGACACATTCTAGTTCCACCTATGTTTTTGTGTTCCTATGTCTTGATCAGTCCCCATGCTGCAGCCATCTTTCCAATTATGGTCACAAGAGATGAAGGATATCCTGGCCATAAAGAGAAGGGGCGACGATGCATTTCAGGACGAAGATTTTGAGGTAGCCATAGATAACTATACCCAGGTATTTTCTTTGCACTTTGCATAAAGAGCTATTCAATGTTGTAAAATAAAGTCACCATAACATAGCTGATAATCCATCCTTTGCGTGTCACCGTTTCACAGTTAGTTGATGATCGGGGAGTCCAATCGCCAACTGTTCTTGCCAGGCGTAGCTTCTGCCACCTTATGTCTGACCAGCCTGATGATGCCCTCAGGGACGCATTGTATGCGCAGTGCTTAATTCCAGAGTGTCCCACGGCTTTGTATATGCAGTCAGTTGCCTTATCAAGGCTAAACATGCAGAGTGAAGCCACGGACGCATTGAACGAGGCGTCACAGCTAGAAATCAAGCGGATCCAAAAGTCTGAAGAAGAAGAAATGAAGAGGCAAAAGACGTCGAGTCACGCGCCACAGGCTGAAGAAAAGGGGCATAGCGACGGGGGTGAAACTTTCAGTTTTCCTACGCCCCTTGTGAATCCCTAAAGCTTACACGAATGCGTGTTCGATGGTATAGGGTCTCCTGCATTTGTAGCTAGCGTGCAACGGGGTGGATGGCCGTTGTTTTGTGCTCCAGGTCTCCAACAACGGTTGATTTTTGTTTTCCATCATGGGCTACCCCCTTTCCATTACTGCGAACGGTTGAAATCGATTAGTGTGGGTTTAGATATGATAAATTGTTGTGTTACCATCATGTTCATCAAGGCACTCAGGTGTATATCTTCCGTTGGTCTCACAGATCCTCCCTCTGTACGGGCTGGGTGTCGCTGAGCTTTCCTCTGAAACAATCTTATGATTGAGTAATAAAAAGGAGCCATTTTACCCCTAAAAATGGTAAAGAGATCGCAGAATCACGAAACGCCATAGAAAACTCAAGATCGCTGAGATCAGGTGACGGCAGCTATTTTCTGGTCACTCTCGTCTGTCCTACGGATTAAAACCTAGTCCAGACTTTCCGGCAGGCTGATCACGACAGGTCTGATGGTAATTTGACTGATAAACAAAGTGGAGGATTCAGAAGATTACGCCTAGCTAATGCGATGATGATCACGACCGTGCAAAGGACAAACTGGTTGGGCTGGCCTGCCGTCTCGCCATAGACTTCTTCTTTCTGAAAGAAAAGTTGGAAATTAAGTTTCTTGTTTGCTTTTCATAATTTCTAGATTACATGGTGGGAGCAGATATGCAGCCTCTGCTCCGTCTGCATCATGGTGAGTGCATATTCTGGCTGCAGTTGTTCCCCTGGCAACACGCGAACGCGATTGAAACGATATCTCAGGAAGATCGAATTTTTTTTTTGAAACAGGAGCAAAAGATTTACGCCAATCTATTAATTAAGAAGAAGAGAGGTACCCAGTTAATTAAAGGAAAACCGAGCGAAAACCGCTACAAGAAACCACAAACGAACAATGCCCCACATATGCAACTACACGACAAACAAGACAAACCAACAACCACTCGAAACCTGCAACAACCGAACTAACAACATCTAACTGACAACATCTGGAACACCACTAGCTGACTAGGAACTCTCAAGTAGTTGCAGAAGCTTTATTGTGATGTACCTCGTTTTTCTTCTTCTTGTGGGAGACTTTTCCACCTTTCTTATTAAACTCTTTGAAGCCTTTCCCGTCAAAACGCAAGCAATCTCCTTGCCATATCCAGGACTAGCTGCCTCCAGACTGACGAGCAAGTCACAAAGCTCTTTCCCAAAGAAAGCCTCGAAGTTAGGTGCCAACACACCTCCAGTGTCTACAAAGTTCGGCGGCTCTGGCGACAGTGGTGAGTGATTCATGGCAACTGCCACAGAATCTAACGAGCCCAATTCCACCATCGATGCCACAGATGATTCTCCACATAGCTCCTGCAGCTTAGGCATAATTTTGTCGCAAATGTAGGTAGGCTCCACTGGTTGTGGTGTGGAAGCCACCACCGAGGTCCCAGGCGGGTCCACCTCAAGATGCAACACTGACATGGGAGAGGGCTCCTCACACAACTCCTGCAGCTCGGGCATAATCTCCATCACGGGAACCCTGATCTCATCAGCGTGGTCGCTCTCACAGGCAATCTGCACATCACGATGTGGCGACAGGCAAGACCTGGCACGAGGGGAGAAACTACCAAAGATGCATTCCTCCCCCACAACAAATGACTCCTGCTCAGCGGACTCATCAAAAGTGCGCTCCAAAGACCTAGTAACACGCGCCAACAATAGCTTGATAGCTGCAACCTCTTCAAGTAGGGGGCGAGACACCTCCTCGATGCGCTCGACAACCATCTGGAGGAGCTCCGTGCGAAGCATGGCAAACTGGGACTGCAAAGATGAGTCCAAATCGGCGATGGCAATGGAATCCTTGCGACACCCAGAAGGGGACCTTGGCGGCACCGACAACGACGAGTGGCCCACAACCTCATCCCAAGTAGAAGGCCCAAACGGCACCGAATCACACACCGATGAGTGGCTCACAACCTCAGCCCAACTCCGGGTCTGCGAAGGACAACAAGCCTGGATAGGCGGTGAGCAGCTCCGTTGGCAAGGAACACGAGTCACTGGAGACCGAGCGCGAGCGACCGGAGAGCGGGAGCGAGCAGCTGGAAAGCGAGCGTGACAGAACCTCTCCCGATGACCAGGGCCACGACAACGAATACATCTAAAAGGCTCACGACATGTGCTGACCCGATGACCGAGGCAACGGAAGCACCTTCCTCTAGCCCAGCGCTTGAAGGCGAGGCTACACTCGAGACTTTCCCTTGACGGCTCCGACGGAGCAGCCCGGGTGGAGCGGCGCCCCCGACCAACATGCTCCCAGCTCTCATCGGCTTCCAGACCAGCATCTGCAGCAGAAGGGCCGACACAAGTCAATGCTGAAGCTGGAACAACCACACATGCCTCCACATTCTCAGGCGTCTTCTCCTCATTGCCCACATGCTCGGCGCCTCGAACTTTGCCGGAATCAGCACATCCAGAGGTGGACATCGATGGTAAGGGAGCTTGGGCTGCCGCAGCAGGCTCGTGGCGATGGCTAACACGAGCTCGAGCCATCCGACCCCGGATGGTCGGGTCAGACCGACGTCGGGCAAGAACAGCGGCAGCAAGCTCATCAGCACGAACGCGGGCGGAGGCGTTGCTGGAGAATCCGCCGACGCAGGCTCGGAGGGACGCGAGCACCCAGCTGCAGCTGCGGGAGGGCACTGCAGGCCGACGCTCGTCTTGGCCAAAGAGGCGACTAGAGGAGCTGCCGTCAAACAGGGCTAGAGCGAGCACGCCGGGACCTCAGGGCACATGCCGTCAAATCGCAGCCGACGTGGCGAGTGAAGCTTGAGCAGGTCACGGCGGCACCGAAGCTGGGTCACCCGTTGCGGCCATTGACGCGGAACAGCAGGTGCGGCCAAGCTTCCTGGACAGGTCGGAGGCGAGCAGCCGGGCGAGGTCCTGGGCGCGTCGAAGGGAGCGGCCGGGCGAGCGAGAGTACGCCGGACCAGGTGGAGGAGGCAGCGGAGCGACAGCCGGCCGGACGGAGCTGGCGGCAGGCCTAACGTAGCTGGCGACTGGAGGCGGCGCGCCTGGCGGGGCAGAGCTTGAGGAGCGGCGTAAGGATGATGCCGGGCACGGTGGAGAGCAGACGCGCAGGCGCTTCCGGATCTGCACGCGGAAGTGGGAGAGGAGGCCGGACGGGGGAGATCTGGCCGGCGGCGGCAGCTCACCACGCGTCGCCAAAGTCGCGAGAGCGAGCTGGACTTACCGTTATCTCAGCGCCCACCAAAAGCCGTTCTCCGTAGAAATGATCTCCTTGCAAATTGCTCCCAAATATTAAGATCATAGTGGAGCCGATTTTGAAAGAGCATAGCGTGTGGGCTGAGCTGCTGCTGTTTCGGAAGATCGAAATTCAAACCGTACGTGTAATGCACCTTCGTAGTACTGCCTAGAAAGGGATTTCTTCGATTATTTTGGATGACCGATCAGACCATGATTGAACGATATGAGTGGCAGCTGTTTTGGTGCTAATTCTCCTCCTCCTCCTCTTCTTCAACGTTTTCAGCATGGTGGGGTCATTCACACCAGAAGTGCGTACCACTTGCTTTACAAGACAAAACTCATAAATAATTTTAAAACGGCTGCCTTTAAGACTACAACCGAAAAGGAGAAAAAAAAAAGATTCTCATGCTGGTCGAAAAGGGGATATACTGAAAACATCTTTAGCCGACGAGGAATAATATAGAAGGCACTCATGCATCATCATGAGATAATGCTCCATCAGTACTAGGCTCGCAGCACTCACAAGTTACAAAAGACTCCAGGCAAAATGGAGGGAGATCAACTGCCTTGAATCTTCGGACCGGAAAGGTGCATGTAGCCGAAAGACTAGATTGCACGCGTGCCTAATCGCTCATCCTGCAGGATTGCACGATTTGCTGGTGCACTACATGGAGAAATGTTCAGATCATTCAAATTGTCCTTTTCGGTGACAGATACTTGCAGTATATTTTTTTCCCAAAAAAAGTTATAAGCATGTATAGCTGTGACCTTGTTATCAAAAAAAGACTTCCTCCGTTTCATTATTCTTGCCATGATTTTAGCCTAAATTTAAACTACAAATCACGCCAAAAATTATAAAACCGAGAGAGCAGTTGTGAGCTACAACTCTATCTATCTTTATGACATCTTCTGTGATATTTATTGGACAAAGTTTGGTATGTTGAATGTGAGAGATGTGCACATGGCTTTGCTTGCTAATGTGGAAGTAATAAGCAATAATGGCAATGCAAATACCGCTGGCAATAGCCCCTGAAATAGAACGCCTAGGTATATATAGTTTACATGCAAAGATGCTCACAAATTCATGCATGGAATACAGTTGACTTGGATAAACTAGTGGCCCGAAATGCATGTGGCAAGTGGCATGTCGGCTCCAAAACTCAGAACTCGATTGGCATGGTCTCCACCAGTTGCAAGCCAAGCCACCAGTCAGCTGGTGAGTAATGTTTGAGAAATTCTATGACATGCAGTGCTACTCGCCAAACTATCGCTCTTTTATAGTATTTGTCTCGCACTTCTAATTCTACACATGACTTGCCAAGTTGCCCGAGAGAGGGAGAGGTGCCGCAGAAGATGGGGTCAACGACCAAGGGGTTTAATTATCTATTTAGTTTAGGCCTTGTTCGTTTCGTCCCAACCCGGCCGGGATTGGGCCCGAAACCCCGTCTGACAGCCGGGATCCGACTCACCCGGGTTTAATCCCGGCCCAAACTTAGGCCTCATTCGGTTAAACCCGGGCGGTGTTGCACCCGGCCCGATTTCCCCCCGAAACCCCTCATTTGACCGGGATTCAGAAACGCTACCCCTATGTCGTGGATAACATCCCGAGCGAGACCGAATCGACACGAGCGAAGCCCTTCGTCCCTCTCCTCTCGCGACAGGGCCGGCGGCGGCGGCGACGCACCCTTCCTCACCGGCGACGGCGGCGGCTACGGGAGCGACGGCGGCCACTGAATCAACTCGAGGAGAGGAGATCGGCACCCTTCCTCACCGGTGACTCCGCCACGGACCTCTTCCCCACCACCGACGGCTGCTCGTCCAGATCTCCGGCGATCTCCTCCACCTCCGACGGCTGCTCGTCCAGGTAACTTGATCTTCTCCTTCTCATCACTTTTCCCTCTTCTTGTACGAGATCTGGGAGAGTAGTGGCCGTCAGCTATGTATGCTCATCGGGGATATGGTGGCTGTTCGACAAGTTTGGGTTGGTAAAGAACTTCACTTTGTGGAGGATTCTTTCAAGGCCTCATTAGTCTCTGTTTGCTTGTTGAATAATTTAAGTTAAAGAGGTTCAGTTTACCACTTGTTTGCTTGTTGAATAAATCTGTACATACATGTCATTTATTTGCTGCCATGTTTAGTTATGAATCTTTACATATATGTCATATTGATTGCTTCATGCTTTCCTCAATGATTGTCTTATGTTTGCTGACATGTTTAGAGGCCACTCTTATTCGGTCATGCTTATTCAATACTTTCTTAGTAATAACTAGAGCTCTTTTCTCTTTAGTCTTTGAATGGATTTGAGAGTTATGGACCGCATTAGGAAGAGAGAGGAGGAGGAGGATGACGACGATATGATTCTCTTTCTTTTACCAATGTTGCATCTGTTGGTTGGACGTGAACCACAGATTAAAAGGCCCCACCATACGTCGATGATAAGAGGTGATGAAGTTGTAAGGGACTTGCTAGAAGGGCATCCACAAAATTGCAAGGTTGCCTTTAGGATGGAGGCCCACATATTTAGGGCGCTGGCTAGTTTTCTTCGTCGTGAGAAGTTGGTATTTGATACCAGACTTTCCGTCGAAGAAAAACTAGCAGCCTTTTTGTGGATGTTGTCCCATAATTCATCCTTCCAGGACCTACAACTAAAATTCAAGCGCAGTGGTGACACTTTTCATCGGATCATGAAGAATTTCTTCAACATAATCCCTACTTTATCGAAGCATTTTCTCAAGCCTCCAAATCCAGCTCAAGTACATCCAAAGATCCAATCAAACCCAAGATTCTTCCCTTACTTTCAGGTTTTTCTTAAAAACTAGCGTAAATCATATATTCCAATGACAATGTCTTCCTTCTTAGAGACCAACTGATATCTTATCGGTGTTCTTTGCAGAACTGTATTGGACACAAGTGGAGTTCAATCCCGAGGTCATTTCTGTAGAGGACACGCATTCTCATTCTGGTGTTCAGGTTGATACAGAAGGAGGGATGCAAGAGGCCAATTTTCAAGACCGTGTTGCTGGACATGAGGAGCCTCACCTTAACCCCACGGTGGCTGCTGCACCATCGACAAGCACCGAGAATGAACCCAAGAAGCGCAGGTCAAATGGAGATGTGGCCGCAATGATGGAAAGGTACATAGAGATGAAGACCAAGCAGATCGAGGGTGCGAAAGATGATTTCAAAAATGTGGATGAGTTCTCAATCAAGAACTGCATCGCTCGACTAAACACAATGGAAGTCTCAAGAGAGGAGAGGGCGAAAGCACTAGGGGTCTTCAAAAGTGAAGTGAATCGTGAGCTGTTCATTTGTGCTGATGTGGAGACCGCTCTGATTTGGCTGCGAGGGGAAATGACATAGAAAGGTAAGATCTTTCTCCATTTGCTTGTGGTTGTAGCAGCTTCTTGCTTAATCTTTTATCCTCTGACTACACTTGGTCACTGTCTATCTACACTTGCACTGACTACCCATGATCAATATTGGAGAAACTAGTGGACTGTTTGGTGTATTATTTGGTAACTTGTGAACTGACTACCTCTGTTGTCCTGATGGCACACTTGATCTATTTAGATAGTATTGTCCTGACGGACCACACTTTTGAAATTTGTATTTGTATTTGCTGATGTTTTTCCTAGCCTGTAGAATATACTGTTGTGTACCCATTTCAACCCATTGTCAATAAATAAAGTAATGGAGCTATTCTTATAGTAGAAACAGTGATCTGAACCAGATAATTTTTACTCGCACAATTTATTGCCAATGCCCTGTCCTAAATATTGAAATGTGGTTGCTATGTATATGTTATGGATTAGCCAAGGTAGCCCATCGAAATTAGTAACTCAGGTAGCTGATTGATATTGTACCTGCAGACATGTTCCCTATGATATAAGTACTTATGTTGGTACATGTTCATATAATGATTTCTTTCATTTCTGAAAATAAGTATTTCTTTCATTAATTTGTTGTGGTTGTCGTTGTAGCAGTACTAGCTGATTGATATTGTACCTGCAGACATCAGTAGCATTCTGTAAGTTGGCTCCTGGGAGCGCTTATGCAAAGTCTAGCTCGAAGACAATTGGTTTGATAAAATTTCTAACTCTTATTTATGTTATCCAGGTTTAGCTGTTGTCGACGCACAAGTAGTCTGCTGCCCAAAAGACTCCATCTTTCAACATTTCAGAGATGAAAATTGTTATCCCAAATAGCTATATTTCTGTATGCAAGCCTTGTAATTTATTCTGGTACTATCAGGTTGCAAGATATTCCTAGTATTCTGGTAGATTGTTCTAATTTATTCCTAGTATTCTGGTAATATGAGGTTGATCAGGAGTTATTTTCCTTGTGATTATTATCCGTTTTTATTCTGGAAATATGGATGGTAATATTCTGTTCTGGCCTCTTGGAATTGTGATGTTATTTTTTTAGGAAATGAAGCGACCCTGCCTCAAAATAATTTATAATTATTTGTGATACTTTTATGTTCTATCTAATCCTGCGTAGAAAAATATATGTCATTGTGTATATTGTTTTGTGATGTTCTGTGAGCTTGCGGCCTGCTGCTGCGTGCGCTAGCCTGCTGCTTCTCGTGGGGGTGAGGTAGGGGTTACGTGCAGGGTGGGGGTTAACCGAACAAACACGGGGTTATGGAAGAGAGGTTAGTGGGGGGTTGGGGTGATGGTTGGGGATCACCCAATCCCTGCAGGTGTCAGAACCACTTTGGGATATAATCCCCACCAACCGAACAAGGCCTTACAGGGATTGCCGGAACCCAATCCCAATATTTGTCCGGAAAGCCTGACCGCCGCAAGCGGTCCATAAGATAGTTCATCTAACGATGTCAAGGGGCTTTCCTGATATCAATCTTGGGTACGGAAGGCATGTTCGAGCGGTGGAGACATCAAATGAGGTTTTGGACATATATGAAATTATCATGGATGATGCATTTCTTGACGAAAGCACTGTGCACGAGAGGGAAGTATCATGGCCAAATCTCTGCAATCAACTTAGCAATTACGTGGATGAAGCTAATATGCCTATAGCAGTGATCTCATCCGCACCATCAATACAATGATAGGGACTTTTAGCCAATGAAGATCCGTTGAGTGAAGGTTGGGGAATGGGTGAACAACTATCATAATCTTATCTCTTTAGACTGGTCATAGTAAGGAGTAATTTAGACTGGTAACATACTTACTCCTTTTCAAAAATATAGTGCATTTAAGTTTTTTGAAAAAGTCAACGATGTAAAGTTTGATCACTTATGTAAAAAAAATCAACACTTAACCAATACCATTAGATTACCGTCACTTTCAATCCTTTGCAATTGATAAGAATATCTCTTTCAGGAAAGCATGGAGCAGTAATAATGAAAATGGATATGACATGTTCAACCTCCCATTGTCCACTATTGCTCATGAACAACTGCATGATTTACAAGAAGAACTCTAGACAATTAATATTGACTATGTACATGATATATGGAGCTTTCCATGGGGAAACAATTTCTCCACCAAGAAAGTGTATAATCTTTATTGGTGAACATCCGACTCCCACTTCCATCCTGGATATCTGGAAAACATGCAAAGATATGATGTCCAAGAAGAACTTCTTTGTGAATTTTAATGACTGCATAATGACTGCCCCCAGGAAACGATCATGCACATGTTCTTTGAATGCAGCTTTAGTCAAGGCTTTTGGTGGGAAATTGGTTTAGAATGGAACTCTTATATGGATATCCATCAGATGATCACTGAAGCAAAAAATAGAATCACTGGATGCTGGAGCATATGTGATCAAAGAAATGATGCTATCTTCAATGGGAACACACCTAATCTTTAGAGATGCATTGTCAAATCTAGAAATTTCTTCACTCGTAATATGCACAGAGCTAAGCCTAGCTTGAAGGAGGGTATGCATCATGGCTTGATACCCTATGAAATTGCAATAAGGATTTTGTAAATCCACCCCATTGTACATTGTCCACCCCTTTTCTTATATATATGAAAATGACATAGTAGGGAGCCTTTCCCTACTGTATTTGTGTCAAAAAATACCATTAGATTCGTCGTGATGTATATTTTCATGTGATATATATTTGATATACAGATATGTATGATTTCCTTAACAGATTCTGCACTATATTTTTGCAAGGCGGGTCTCTGAGGTGGTTCTTCTAAATATTACAACGCTTTCCTAATGTTAGTCTTGAGGAGTAGAGAAGGCTGTTAAGGTAGTGTATCATTGAGTACGATTCCAAACATACATGCAATTATTGTTGATGATGATGAAATTAAAAAGACCTAAGCATTCGACACAATGTGCACGAGGGCAACCAACATCTTTGCAAGAAGCTTAGCAATTCCATGGATTCAACCCAAGAAGATTCGAAGAGTGAAGGTCGGAGAATAGATGAACAACCCTCAAAACCTCATTCATAATGTGCCAAGCAGCCTTGCAAAAGCCTTGGCAAAATCGCCGAGGCTAAGAGCTTTATCACAATGATAAGACCACATGTCGGCTTTTCGTCATCCTCCAAGAAAGGCACGGCTAGACCGTGAAGGGCTATTCAGGCTAGAGGAAGAGGGTCCCAATTAAAGTCTTGGTGGTGCGGCAGATCGTAGCGAAGAGCGGTGTTGAAATGGTCGTGGATACTATCTTGGAGGTGCTTGAGGCGAGGCGACAGATAAAAGAATCTCGGCGACGACGGTTGGTTTTCAGGTGGAAGAATGCCGTGTTAACTCACTTTCCCTCAGATTAGCAATCCTATAACATTGCATTTTCTGAGTCCGCTCGACACCCACGAGCTCAAAGATTCATCTCTTTGGACGTTTGCAAATGTCAATTTCCTCGGGACCGTTCCTCTTGCGCCAAACCGAAGCGGCGAATAACTTCGGGCGCCATATAAAATTGAACACGGGGCACCGGAGAAGACGCGAGATATCCATACTAGATGCCAAATATGTTTGCAATTCAATTGAATGCTACGCAGATTTTGAAAACCAGACAAATGCTGGAAAGCACTTACAAGGAATATTGTATCATGTCTCTGCATCATCTTACAACCACCTTGATGTATGGTAGAGTACATACATATTATACAAGGAATAAAACTGGGCAGTCCTAACTCCCCCTGCGGCCATGCTAGCTACAAGTTGCATGCCCCACAAGCACACGCATGGGTTTGACTTAGGTAAACCAAGTCATCCGAACGAAGCGTGCCATGTCGTCCCGAATACCCCGCAAATGCCAGCTCCATGGATGCACATGAGGGCGATGAGCCGTCCAATTATAAATTTGGAAGGCAGTTTCATTTGACGAGAGATTACACTACTCACAAGTCAGTCAGCGGCCAACTGGACTTGTATCTTACTAATTCCACTGGCTAGATCGTTGTCGTGGCCTGGCCTGGCCTCGTGGGCAGGTTTATCTCCGCGGGATATGGGTCAACGGTCAACGGCCGAGGGTGCTTATATCGTCTTGAATGCACAAGCACAAGCACGCCATGGGTTGCCTCCGGCCTCCAGGCTTATATTCAAGGAATCGCCAGCTACTCCATTAATTGTACAGCCTACACTCGCTTCGTACCAGGGACAGCGATAGAGGGGAAGAAAGTCAAGCCAGACACCAAGGGGACATATATAGCCGTAGAATTGCAGTTGGTTGGAGCATTGCTTCTCCGTGGTGAGCTCTTCTCAGTTCTCCCCCTCTCCTCGGCTCGACTTCTTGCTTGAGTTCGTGGGGACTGGGGAGCAGAGGAGTAGTGAGAGGTAGAGGAAATCCAAGGAGAGAGCGATGGCGGGCGGCGGCGTGGCCGCGCTGGGCGTGAAGAAGGAGAGGGCGGCGGAGTACAAGGGCCGCATGACGTGGGCCGTCGCCATGGCCTGCCTCGTCGCCGCCGTCGGGGGATCCATCTTCGGCTACGACATCGGGATCTCCGGTAACTTCTTTGTCTCCGCTCGTACGCGTTTCTGTTGTGTGCATGACGCTGTGTGCGCTCGTGTGTGGCTGCTTCTCAGCCAGCCATGGCCCATGGACCATCGGAAGAGCTTCCTCGATGCATGCTCGTTTCTTCTAGCGCCTAGCGGTGGCCCCTCCGGGCTGGATTTTGGAGCTAGTGCCGGCGGCGTGTCGTCGGTCCCTCGCCTACGTCGCTAGCCGATCGCGACCTGTCTGCCTCCCACCATAGTATAGTTCGCGACGCCCACAATCCACATCGCACGTGTACCGGAACAACTGTTCAAGTGAGCAGAGCTGCCCCCTTTTCTCTTCTCCGGCGAGGAGAATGATTGGTTCCTGCTTACTAGGTGGGTAGGAATGGGTTGATTCAGTCAATCATCTCCGTCCATTGGCTAAATGGCTAGACGTGATCTTCGTGTGTGTGCGCTAAGGGCATCTCCAGCGGGCCGACCCATTTCGGACAGCCAATCTGTCCGAATTGGTCCGTTTGGGTCGGACCCCGGATAGAAAAGGCCTCCCGTCCAGCCTCTGTCCGTTTGGGTCGAGCGGTGCACCCAGCGGCGCGACCCATTTTCTGGGCAGGGATGGTTTGGACTGGCGTTTTCGCCAGGATGGCTGCCTGTCTGTCCATGCTGACTATCATTTTGGCCAGTTTGACCTAGGGCAATATATTTACAAATTAGAAGACAGATTAAAACATATAAATAAGTAGAGTTTTAGCATACAATTACATTAATTTAATCGTCTCTGGACAGAATGAGGCGTTGCCTCTTCTCAAACCATGCCCTTGTACCCGGGTCCATCTTGGACAAATCGGCGGTCATGATTCGGTTCTCCTCGGCGAGCAAGGTGGCGGCGACCTCTTTTTCCTTCAACTCAATCTTCTTAGCGGTAGCACGGGCATTGGCCTCATCAATCTGGAGCTGCCTCTCTCGTACCTCGATGGCCTTCTGTTGAAAGGCCGCAAAGTTGGTCATCGCTACCTCTTTCTGTTGGCGCCTCCTCTCCTCCCGCGCCGTCCACACTTCTTCCTTCTCGGCCAGGACAGCCTTCAGTGTGCTCTCCAGAGCTAGGGCACTGGCATCGCGCTTCATGTCTTGCTTGGTGGCCTTGTGGCCCCTTGGCCGATCACCTCGGATAGGTTTGGCCGAGTCGCCGCTGTCAAGGTCGACCGTCTCGCCTGGATGATGCTTGCCGGCTGCCTTTTCCCTCTTGTAGATGGCATAGCTGGCTTGCCATTTAGGAAAATCTTTGAGCTTCTTCCAACAATGGCTAAACATGAATTGGTGCTTCTCCACCTCCAAGAAAAAGTCCAAAGAGTTGGTCACCACATCCTTCACGCCATGGCCGCTCAATCTCCGATTGGTGATATTCTCGTGAGCGCCACAAAACTTGTTGCACTCCAATTGAATTGTCGCCCACCTCTTTGAGATCGATAATTCATTTCGATCACTCTCGAAATTGTGGGGGGCGAACCGGCGGCGCTCGTGGAAGTAGATCCAAACTCTCTTCCAAAATGCAGCCCCCTTTTGCTCGGCTCCTTGGATGGGATCTTGCCCAATGTCCAACCAAGCTTCACATATCAAGAGGTCCTCTTTCCATGTGTATGACCCGGTTCTGTGGCTATGGCGTTGCCTCCGAATGGCCTCGGCTTGCAACGCATCCTCGAACAACGGCTCACTGTCAATGGATACGCCATAGTCAGGTTGGGTCTCGGCGGTGGGCGGGGCGGCATGGTTGGTGTCCGTGACGACACAGTCGTCGCCGTCATCATGTACCTATACACAATTTACTTGTCATACAACGCCAAACCATACGCGGCGCGGCCAGTGAGAGATTGTGGGCATACCTCCATTGTTGGGGTCGGGTCAGGCATTTCGTCGAACAGGTTCCGGCCATCCGGCATTTGGCCGGCGGGCACGACCCGTGGCCTCTTGTTGAGCTCCGGAAGGCCATCGCTAGAGTGGGGCGTGCGATTGAGGTCGACGTCGATGACCGGCGGGCGAGTGTGCATGGGTGGCCGCGAAGACACCGAGCTTGCCGCCGAATGGGTGGCCTCGACGGCGACCCCGTTGGCCAGCTGGTACTAGGGTGATCGCCTCCTCCTTCATCATCATCACCGCGTGGACGGCCGCCTGTGATGCCAACAACTCGGCGTTGGCCCGACACTGCATCTCCCGGAACTGCTCGGCCGCAGCGGCCTCCGCTATCGCCTTCTCGGCCTCGGCCTTCCTTGCCCGCTCGGCGTTCCGGCGGGCGGCGCGCTTCTTGGACTCGGCGGCGCGCTGCTCCGCCGATATCTCCTTCTTCACCCTCACCGCTGTCGCCCGCGCTGGCTCGCCGGTGAGATCGACGGAGGGGTTCATGCTGGCGTCGTAGGAAGGAGCTGTGGCGGCGATGGGAAGGCCGGTGGCGACGACGGGAAGGGTGGCGCCGGCGGCGACAGTGGAATCGGTGGCTTGCTCCATGGCTGGCTAGGGTTTTCGGCGGGAGTCCAGTGGCGCTGGCGGGATAGGAATGGGCGAAATTTCAATTTTGTGTCACTGCCTTGGGGGCCAGGGGAGGACAAGGGAGGCGAGCGCGCGGACGAGCGAGGCGTCCGCGCGCACCCATCTTTGACCCAAAACTAGGTCACAGATAGGTGCGCGCGGACGGCTCCGGGGTCCGTTTGGGTCAGCCCGCTGGGTGCAGGTTTTTCGGCCTGTTTGTCCGGTCGGACAGAAACGGATCTGCGGTGTCCGTTTGGGTCGGCCCGCTGGAGATTAGAAGTGTAGGAATTGGTTTCGAGTAACATTCGAGCCGTTCATGGAAGTGCAGCGGAGAAACTGACACGCGAGATTGCAATCTTCAGCGTCGTGTTGGGCACCCCTATGGCCATATCTTCTTTTCAGTCCAGTACAGTCCAGGGTGATATCACGGTGCGGCTGTCCGTTTCCCCCCGGTCTTCCCTGTAATCAATGAAGGGCGTCGTCATGCCAAAGATTTTGCGCCGTATGAACGGTGGTTACGAGCTTGCAACCCAGGGCCAATGACGTCAGTTAGCACAAAATATTGCACGAAGTAAGAAAATACTAAAAGGCTGCCTTCGTGATTTGTCACAAAAGAACATACCAAAATTTATCCTTTTCACTATCGTAAAACACATAGTAAGGTTTGTAAGACTTCTAAAACCTCTTCTTTATCAATGAAATGGCAAATCTTTTGCCTCGTTTCAAAAATACATTCTTCGTTTTAATATATAAGGCGTCTAAAGTTAGTCAAAAATTAACATCTTTCAGGTTTAACCAAATTTATATACAAAAATAGGAAGATTTGCATTATTAAATGAACTCATTGAGAAAATATACTTTACGGTGAATTTATTGATATAAATTTAATATTGTAAATTTTCATATTTTTCTGTATTAACTTGATCAAACTTAGAAAACGTTCACTTTTAACTAAGCTTAGACACCTTATATTTTGAAATGGAGGGAGCAATAATTTAAAACATATAATAGTGTATGTTGACTTGAGCCTAAAAAATGTTTTTTTGAGAGAGGTGGTGTTTTAGCTTATAAAGTTATTCTAAAAAATGCATAAAAGTAAATTTTAAATTCTGAAAACAATCGCGTGTACATCCAGATGTACGCGCGATTTTATTTCTGAGTATTTTGACATTTTGAGTTCATGTTTCTTGTTTTGCTAAATTACCAGTTTATTCTCAGGGCATCTTTTTCTGTAAACAATTATCTGATCTCTTTTTAGCATCTCTCAACTTTTTAATCTTTTTTATGTGCTGACTAGGCTGGAAAATGTTCGAATTCACAAAGAGATCATCCTCCATACCACTTTGGCTATGTTGACTGAACCGATTTTTTTTTTCAAATTCATGGCACACAATCATTTTTATTACAAGTTAAGAATCAAACTTATGTGTTTTTCAAGTTGAGACATCAAACTAAACACAGAATAGCCGAGGAACAAAACATGGACCTTTCTTGCTAAAGAGAAATTTAAACGGTTATCACATTATTTGTTTTCCAAGCTTATGAAGTGCGGAAGTACTCCCTCCAACCCATAGTACTTGTCACCAATATGGATTGGAGGGAGTACATCAGTTTACTGTTTTGGTGAAGGGGGTAATTGTTGCAGAAGTTTTTTCGATAAAGAAGTACCACATTGGAATGTTGCGATTTTGCTGAAGGGGGTAGATGTTGCGGAAGTACCACATTGGAAAATGTTGTCGCCCAGACCCAACCTAAAAAATAGTTCAACAATGTTTTTGTCTTGTTTTGCATTTCCTGGAGCTTACGGAAAAGTCGCCGTCAGTGCTGCCAAAGAACATTCAGGTTCCATTGCCATTAGGAGTTCAGGAGTAGCTCAAAATTCATTGGTTTTCTTGAACTATAGCTGTTTTAGTTTTACCAAGGATTATTACCTGCAAATGTCATTCAAACTATAGAACATTCAGGTCTAGCAATCTGGTAAGCTTTTCTGCACTAGTATCTAGCAATCTGGCTGACTGCCTGACTGTACCAAATACTGCAGGAGGAGTAACCTCCATGGACCCATTCCTGGAGAAGTTCTTCCCAGTGGTGTTCCGGCGCAAGAACTCCGGCCACCAGAACAACTACTGCAAGTATGACAACCAGGGCCTGTCGGCATTTACCTCCTCTCTGTACCTGGCCGGCCTCGTCTCCTCCCTCTTCGCCTCGCCGGTGACGAGGAACTACGGCCGGCGCGCCAGCATTGTCTGCGGCGGCATCAGCTTCCTCATCGGCGCAATCCTCAATGTGGCAGCCGTGAACCTCGCGATGCTCATCCTCGGCCGCATCATGCTCGGCGTCGGCATCGGTTTCGGCAATCAGGTGTGTCAACTGTTACTACTATGTTGTCACGTGCACCGAGAGCGATTGTGCTTGTATTGCTTACAGTGTTCTCGTTTGTGCTCCAGGGCGTGCCGCTGTACCTGTCGGAGATGGCGCCGGCGCACCTGCGTGGCGCGCTGAACATGATGTTCCAGCTCGCCACGACACTCGGCATCTTCACGGCCAACATGATCAACTACGGGACGCAGAACATCAACCCCTGGGGATGGCGCCTCTCGCTAGGCCTCGCGGCGGCGCCGGCGCTGCTGATGACCATCGGCGGACTGATGCTGCCGGAGACGCCCAACAGCCTCATCGAGCGCGGGCGCGCCGAGGAGGGGCGGCGCGTGCTGGAGCGCATCCGCGGCACGGCCGACGTCGACGCCGAGTTCATGGACATGACGGAGGCCAGCGAGCTGGCCAACACCATCGAGCACCCGTTCCGGAACATCCTACAGCGCCGCAACCGGCCGCAGCTCGTGATGGCCGTGTGCATGCCGGCGTTCCAGATCCTGACCGGCATCAATTCGATTCTGTTCTACGCGCCCGTGCTGTTTCAGACCATGGGCTTTGGCGCCGACGCGTCCCTCTACTCCTCCGTCATCACCGGCGCCGTGCTCTGTCTCTCCACGCTCATCTCCATCGGCACCGTCGACCGCCTCGGCCGCAGGAAGCTCCTTATCAGCGGCGGCATCCAGATGATCGTCTGCCAGGTTGACCGTCGCAGATACTACCTATCAGTACGTGTCATCACTGATGGTGGACATCATTGCAAAGACTGAACAATCTTTGGTGCAGATCATCGTGGCGGTGATACTGGGGGTGAAGTTCGGGACCGACAAGCAGCTGTCGCGGAGCTACTCGATCGCGGTGGTGCTCGTCATCTGCCTCTTCGTCATGGCCTTCGGGTGGTCGTGGGGACCGCTGGGGTGGACGGTGCCGAGCGAGATCTTCCCGCTCGAGACGCGGTCGGCGGGGCAGAGCATCACCGTGGCCGTCAACCTCTTCTTCACCTTCGTCATCGCGCAGGCCTTCCTCTCGCTGCTATGCGCCTTCAAGTTCGGCATCTTCCTCTTCTTCGCCGGCTGGATCACCGTCATGACCGTCTTCGTCTACGTCTTCCTGCCCGAGACCAAGGGCGTGCCCATCGAGGAGATGGTGCTGCTCTGGAGGAAGCACTGGTTCTGGAAGAAGGTCATGCCCGACATGCCCCTCGAGGATGGGTGGGGAGCGGAGCGTGCGGATGACAAGAATCACAGTTGAAGATCATTTCATTTGGAGCGAATTGTTTACTAGTAGATGTAAGAAACAATTATCATATGTTGGAGGAATTTACTTTTATACGCAGTAATGCACATTATGTGTGTATATATTATAGATTGTTGTAGTTTATGGCGTGTTTGCCGTGACAGAGAAAGATTGGAAAGCAGCTGCCATCATCACTTCATCAAGTGTCATATCTCTGCATCATTAGAGCATCTACACCAGCGAAGGCCGGTCCAGAATGGGACCCGGGGGAAAAGTAGAAACATGGCTCAAATATTAAAGTAATTTCAAGTGTATATGAAATGTTACCAAAAGCAACGTTGATGTCACATAATTTTAAAATGTTAACTTCAATTTTTTTCGAGATTCCTAGGCATGAAGACACTTATAATTGCATATCAACATTAATCTTATGGATTATCATGTCGAATCTACCTTGGATCACGTCGCCTTAGTGTTCGGTGGCCATGTCACAATTTTTTGACTTGGCTTCCCACATGGCATCATGGCGCAGACGGGGTGAAGGTCGACAATGAGTCTCCTGCTTTTGTTCAAGAAATAGCCAAACGAGTCGTATTTTTTAGACTAAAAGGGTTCCTGCCCCGGTTTCATTTCAGAAGAAAAGAAACCACCAGTTCTTACAACAAGTTTTTAAAGCGAAAAAGAGTTCAGCAAAAGGGTAAAAACAACACAAATATTCAGCTGCTGGAAACAAAAGCAGGGACTAGAATTATAGTGCTATTCTCTCTAAACTCACTCCAGCAGACCACATCACCAGGCATTCCAAAGACAGCGGCTTTGTATCAGCATCAGGTGACCACATGGATGGCATCTCCCTCCTCCGGGTGGGCTTTGAGGAATTCCAGGGAGGCTCGGCCGCCATGCCCCAACGAGGAAGCGAGGGTTCTCCAGGTCGCCGTCCAGCCGAAGTCACCGCAAATCATGGGCTGGGTAGTGGTAGACGACTTCTGAGTAGCACCAGCAGACAGTCCAAGAACTGACTGCTTTTTCCCCCTTCTAGCTCCTTGAATGGTACTTTCCATTCTTTTACGAATGATAGCACCAGGCGCCAGACCTGTTTAATATTAATCCAAGAAGTCTTATTAAAGACCAGGTTATTTTTATTAATCCACAGCCCCCAAAGAGTTGCAGAGGTGACTAAATCGAAATGGAGAAACTTTTTATTGCACAACCATTTAGAAGCAATTGATTCAAAGTTATCAATTTTGCAATCAAAGACTTTTTCCATAATTGTCCAAAGTTGTCTAGCCACTATACACTCAAACATGAGATGTTTGACAGTTTCCAGTTCCTTACACATTTCACATTCAAGAGGTTTCACCATACTCTAGTTCTAAGATTATCCCTAGTCATGATTTTATTTTGAGAAAACAGCCACAAGAAAACCTGGATTCTGGGTGGAATTTTTAGTTTTCACACAGAAGGCAGGTAAATGGGTTGAATCCCTCTAAAATTAACTAAGGCATACATGGAACTAGAAGAATAAATCCCATTTGTTTCATATTGCAAGATGAGTTGATCATTTTCATCAGTATATGAGATTGTCTTCGCAATTTCTATGAGTTCAAGCCAATTGATCATCATTTCATCCGAAAAAATCCTTCTAAAAGTGCCTCTAATCTGCTCCCCATCCCAGAGATCCCTAATGGTCTGGGTCTGTTGATTAGAAACAATGTAAATATCCCAAAATTGGGTGGCTAAAGGAGAATTACCAAACCAAATGTCCTCCCAAAATTTGATACTCCTACCATCACCTACTTTCCATTTGTAACCAACAGAAACAGCCCTAGAAGCCCACATAACACCCTTCCAAAAAGTGGATGGCTGAATGTCATGACAGGAAAGAATGTTAGGATTCTTAGTATTATACTTAGCATCTATCACTCTTCTCCAGAGAGCCCCTTCTCCTTGAATATATCTTTTAATCCAAGATCCTATTAAACACAGATTTAAGTCCTGGAGGTTTGGAATTCCCATTCCTCCATACTCTTTTTTAAAACACATAGAAGGCCAGTTAGCCAAATGAATCTTGTGGTTTCCTTCTTCATCATTCCACAAGAAGTTAGCTAATTGAGTGTCTAGCAAACTAAGGGCCCACTTAGGGAATTTAAAAAAGGATAACAGATATATAGGAATGCTAGAAAGACAGGCTTGAATGAGCACCCTCTTAGCGGCTAATGACAGTAATCTACCTCTCCATCTAGTAATTCTTCTCAGAATACTTTCAATAAGAGGCTGTAGGTCTTCTCTCCTAAGCCTATCAAAATGCAAAGGAATACCTAAGTATTTAACAGGGAAAGCACCTTCTTTACACTGGAAAATTTCAATGAAATGAAGGAGTTCCTCTGGTTCTATGTTTATAGGAATTAACTCACTTTTGTGAAAATTAATCCTCATCCCTGAAATTTGTTCAAAACAAGTTAAAATCCATTTCAAGTTCAAGGCAACTTGTGGATCAGTTTCTAAGAATAGCAAAGTATCATCTGCATATTGCAGACTGACAACCCCACCTGGAATAAAATTGGGGCAAAGACCTCTAATCAGCCCACAATTCGTTCCTTTAACTAACATCCTAGAGAATACATCTACTACACAGTTGAACAGCAAAGGAGCAATGGGATCTCCCTGCCTAAGTCATTTTCCAGTAAGAAAGAAATCACTCTCCACATCATTAACTTTGACTCCTACAGAGCCACCTAAAGTAATTTGCTTAATCATTCTGATAAAAACTGGAGTAAAACCCCTAAGCTGTAAGACTTCAAAAAGAAAATCTAGATTGACTTTGTCATAAGCCTTCTCATAGTCAATTTTAAAAACTAAACCCTTCTCTTTTTTCCTATGGACCTCATGTATAATTTCATGAGCCGTAACAACACTCTCCAGAATGTATCTACCTCTAATAAAAGCAGATTGATGATAGGAAATCAGTCTATTAATAATTCTAGCTAATCTATTTGTAAGAACCTTTGTGAAAATTTTAAAAGAGTAGTTCAACAAACTAATAGGTCTGAACTTTTTCATAGACCTTGCCTCATTTTCCTTGGGAATGAGACTGATCATGGCAAAGTTCAGTCTATATAAGTCTAAATTATCATTATACCCAAACGAGTTGTCTGGAAGTTTAATATTTACAAACGAGAGTGATCACAGAAATTCAATTTGACATTAGCGAGCGAAAGCGGTGGCAACAACAAGTGGTCCATAGGCAGCCAAAAATTGGCACCAAACCAAACAGGTAGAAAGATATTTGGCATTACCAATTTTTTGGTAAGGTAAAATGAGGACACAAATCAAACATGCCTTAGTGTGGATGGAGAGAGTAACACAAATTTAAATTTGAACAATTTTGGATTTGAACAATTTTAGAATTTGAACAATTTTAAATTTGAACATTTTTTGAACACTTTTTAGTTTCGAACAATTTTTTAATTTAAACAATTTTCAAATTTGAACATTTTTATTTTTGAACAGTTTTTAATTTCGAACAATTTTCAGATTTTAACATTTTAAAATATACTTATTTTTCAAGTTTTATTTTCTTCAAATCTGAAACTAATAGTAAAAAAGGAAAAGGAAATAGAAAATAGAAAATAGAAAATAACTTACCTGGGCCGGCCGAACTACCGCGCCCACGCAGTTGTGCACTAAACGTGCATGCGTCCGGCGGGGTATGGGCGCTCCCCTATGTGGGCAATTCCTATACTCCACCCAGGGTGGAGCGTGCGCCGCGCCACACACCCCTGGGTGGGTATGGGCCGGGCCCATTAAAGTACTATTCGGGGTGGATAGAAGATAAGGCGAGCGAGCGAGTTGATGGGGCGGCGCCGGCGATGTTGCGGCGCCACGAAGCCGCCGACGCCGCGGCTGGCCGCGGTGGAGGTAGCAGAGCAAGCCCAGGAACTTAGGGTGGGGGGTGTGGGCACGGGGTCTTAGGGTTGGGGTGAAGGGCTCGCCGGCGTCGACCGGTGTGGGATGCGGGAGGGTCTCCAGCGATAGAGGAGGGGGGTTAGAGGGAGGTCGGCCGGGGGACGGCGGACTGGTGGAGGTGGCGGACAGAGGGCGGGGCGACGAGGCAACGTTTGTGCCGCCGACCGCGGGTGGCGGCAACAGGCGGTTGGGCCGGCGGTGGAGGCGGGGGCATTTGTGAGGAAGGAGGGGCGGCAGAAGGAGGTGGTGGCAGGAAGAAGCAGCGACCGATGGTAGAGATGATGGCCAGAGGTTGAAGAAGAGCAGAGGAGGAAAATGGTTCTATGGTGGGCCCCCTGTGCGGCGCGTCGTTTCTGTCAACCAGGGTGGAGTATAGGACTCCCCCGTATGTGGGAGCTCCTTTACCCCGCTTAAAGCGGCGCGGGAAAGGGCTGCCGCACACCACGCCCAGCGCGTGGCGCTAGTGGGCCGACTAGCGCCGCGGCCTAGGTAGCAGCTTTTTTTTTCTTTTTTTGCTGTTTTATCTTTTCTGTTTCTATTTTGCTTCAAATTTTGAATAAAAATTTAAATTTGAACAAAATTCAAAATTCTGACAAAATTTTGAAGAAATTTGAAAAAATCAAATTTGAACAAATTTATGAATATGAACAAATTTTTACATATAAACATTTTAAAAAACTTTTTGGAAATTTTAACGTTTATAAATTTGAACTTTTTTTAATATTTGAACATTTTTTTAAATTTGAATTTTGAACAAATTTTGAATTTTGAACTAATTTGAATTTTGAATAAATTTCAAAATCAGGAAAAATTTCGAAATCTAAACAAATTTTAAACTTTAAACAAAATTCCGAACTAAACAAAAAAGAAAAAAAAAAGAAAAAAAGAAAAAAAGAAAAGGAAATGGAAAAAAGAAGCAGACATTTGCTTTAAAAATCAGACTATAGGCCAAGCTCGTAGTCCGAAAATTAAAACAAACCTGTGCATAAGAGCAAGGTTAATAGTAGAGCTAGCTGCTGGCTATAAGGCATTGTCATGTCATCTATAGTTAACTTATAGCCAACACATATAATAGTTGGCTACAAAACAATTTTACTTTATGACTACATGACCCACATGACACTCTCACAAAGTACCTAGGAGCACGTGCTAGAGTTAGCTCTTGCATGAGAGCCCACTTCTCTTCTCTCTCCTCTTCTCTCTCATCCAACTCATCATAAAAATATTAGTTTAATCCTTATAGCTAGCTGAGTGGACCTTATTGTACTGAGGTGAGCGGCGCTTCTAACCCGCGCTGCTTTGAGCGGCCTATAGGATCCCTCCCCGTATGTGCCGATGTGCGGACGGGTCAGCCACTTGGGCTACACGGGCTCCTGTATTGGACTGCGTTTGGTACAGAGTCCGATTTGGAGAGGAAGTGGAGAGCGGGCCGAGCCGGGCTCAACACGGGGTCGGAAAGGGTTAGCCCGTCGCTCTTTATATACAGGCGAGCCTGCATCAGCTCGCTCAGATCCCCTTCGTTCTAGACGAGAGACACGGAAGGAAAAGAGATCTCTCGCCGGAACCCGAGGGAAGATAATCGATTTGACCACCTGCGCCGTCGACCGCCGCGTGCCCTAGCCCCTAGGTATGTGCTCTACCCCTGCTCTTATCTTCTATTGATTGACGTGTTGTAGTTCAACCCTAAACTCGGTCGAGTAGGATTCGATCTGGCCGGTTCAGCTCGGATTTGCATCTGTTCTTTTCTTCAATTCTAACATGGAGACCATAGATTGTCGTTCAGCTAGAGTCCCGGTCTGGTCAGATTGATCTATAGGGACCAAGCTACCATTTTTATCTCTTTCTCAAGCAACAAATTTTCTGGCCAATTACAGGATCCATATAAGGATGGAGAACGGCGACCTGCCGATAATGGCACCGTCGACTCCCTCTGATGATGAGGTGGACAAGGCGGTGGATGCCGCCGTTGCTGCCGTGGAGGCTCGGAGTAAACTTGGAGGGGAGAAAAAGAAGTGGAGAACTTTCCGGTACCCGCCAGACGAGGCGGAAATCCTCATGGCCTACGAGCCGACTCCGTTCCCCAAGGTGCCCCAAGTGTCGCCGGAGTTTGAAGCAAAGTTCTCAGACACGATCAGTCAATTAAGGGCCACATGGGCCAGATGCACCGAAAGGGCGGATCAGAGCGACATGCTGCAGATTGCAAAGCGTGACGAGATGCGGCGAGAGTACGCAGCCAAAGGCTATGTCACATACAGGGCCCAGGTCAGTGACGAGGATGAAGAAACAGGCCCTCCTCGAGGAGGAGGCCGGAGGAGATTCCGCAAGGGAGTTGTGAAGCATTCAAGGGGAGTTAAAAAGTTAAATTAAACTATCTATTCCCCTTGATTAAACCAGTGGCAGTGCTAGTTCTATTATTCTTTTTTTTAGGGCAGTTCTAGTATTCTCATGGTCTTGTGTTCCATGTCAATTATAATTTGCTCGTTGTCCGTTGGAGACACATGTTCTCTATCCAGTAATAAAGTTGCAAATTACTTATTCGCAACCTACTCCCTCCGTTTAGAAATATAAGATGTTTTAACTTTATAAAGTGAATGTATCTAGACATCTTTTAGTGTATAGATTCGAGCGAACCACTTCACAAAGCTAAAATATCTTATATTTCTAAACGGAGGGAGTATTTCTCACTAGAGAATATATTGCAACATGTATTAGCGAAAGAAATAAGCTTTTTTGGCAAGAAGCTGTGCCACAAAATTAAATGTTTGTGGAAAACAATGTAAAGAGAATATCTAGAAGATGCCTGAAAATAGCTGGAACTCGAAAACTCTGGCCGTTTTTAGGTTTCGGGTTACTTTTGTGCTTGATCAAATCCACGAAAAAGGCCTGGCCCGGATAAAGTAATCTGGGACCTGGAGAATGAACCGACGACGTTACGGCGCCAGGTCCTATCAACTACTCCCTCCGTTCTTTAATATAAGGTATATAGTTTTTTTCACGAATATTAATGCACAAGTTAAAAGAGCAAATTTCGATACTTTTAGATATTAATCCATGTAGGTGATTGATGTGATAATAGAGGAAAAATATGGAATCTTATCTCTTCTAATCATATTGGCTCCTAAATTGTGTAAACATATCTCACAATCCCACCATACACCTTATATTTTGGATTTTTTCACAAAAAACTATACACCTTATATCAAGGAACTGAGGGAGTACTGTCCAATATGCCTCTGCATCAAGATTGGTGATAATTTTTTTATAAAAAGAACCCTAAACTTTTTCAATTTATTTTATTATTTCGTGGTCCTTCTAGGGTTTCAGTTTATTATTCCGTTCTGCAAAAAGTTCTGCAGGGTTATTTATGTGATCCATTCATGTTAATATAAAGATCTGTGTATTTTAAACATGATTTTTTGTATTAGATGGTAATATAATAAAATAAAAAAGTTTTGTCTTTGTTTATAAATAACATAGATCGATGTAAAAAGATCCCTAGAGAGACTTGTTGGTTGCAGATGTTTGTAAAGTTCTTGCAAGAAGTTGAAAAGGAACCATAGATCTTGTAAAAAAGTTTTATGAAATTTGAAACAAGATCTTTCCAGCAGATCCACGAAGTTTGAATCAAGATCCAACCAATAAAGATCTTGTACGAAAATCAAATGGGACTACACATTCATACAAACGGATCCAACACAAGAACAGAAGAAAAGAAATCGGATCCAACACAAGAACAGAAAAAAAGAAATCGGATCCGACTTCCTCCGGGCCTCGATCTGCAACCGCCCGGCCTCGATTTGCAACCGCCCGGCCTCGATTTGCAACCGTCGGCGCCGATCTGCAACCGCCGGATGTTGAAGTCGCTCCGGGCGCCGCGTGGTCCCGCCGGCCTTCATGGCTCGAGCCCCGAGGACGCACGGGGAAGGAGGCGGGGAGGCCGGCCGCTGGAGGAGGACGGAGGCCGGCGGGAGGGCGGCGCGGCGGCGAGAGGCGACGACGAGGTGGAGCAGCGGGTGGCGATCTGGGGCGAGCCGCCGCCAGGCGGGGGGGTAGGGGGCGGGGGATGGGGCTAGGGTTTCTTGGCTGGTGGCCTCTTTTATACCTGGTTTTTCCTGGACTGCAAGTTGAATTCACGATACCACAGGGGCTTTTGTGCAAAATGGTGAAGTGCCAATCTCTAATGGAGATGGACGCTGAGAGATTAGGTCCTGGCACCCTAAGGTTTTATAATCCGTGTTTTTGAACCGACGGCGCACTATATGCCTAGGCCGGTGGGTCATTTCAGGGTATCTGTTTCTCATTTCCCCCACTAGCCACTACACATCAGCTCCTCCGCCGTCGCGTAATCTCATGCACCACCGCCGCCTCCTCGCACTCTGGCGAGCCACCAACAGCAGATCGAGAACCCCTACGCCGCATCTGCAATGTAGATCCAGAACCCCTATGCCGCATATACAATGTGGCTAGTTAACAACTCCGCCATCGACCATAGGGATGGCTCCAGCGCTTCCCGTAGCCTCACACGTTCTGTCGCTAACGTCGATGACCGCGCACGCAAAATGGGCGCTGGCATGGGACACCCCCGCTTGCCGAGATGCATACAAGGCCGAGGTCACTGATGAGGATGGCCCTCCTCAAGGAGGAGGCCGGAGAAGATTCCGCATCGGAGTTGTGAAACATTCAAGGAGAGTTAAAAAGTTAAATTACACTATCTACTCCCCTTGATTAACCGCACTACACGGCGGCGGCGCCCCACACAACCTATCCCGTGCGGCAGCTGTACTTTTCGAAAAGTATCTCCCGCTCCTTGCTCCATCTGTGTGCTGATCCATATTTTACAAAAGCTGGACACTAACAACATACACTTCACAACCAAAAAGAAATGCATCGGCATTTTCTGAATCTCGGCATTTTTTCAGTCGTTAAAACAAAAGTACTTTTTTGCTTGCCTACAAATGGTTACAAATTTGACACAGAGTATAAAGTAATACACTTTCTAGCTGCCTAAATTAGTTGCCACGTAAAAAAAAGTTGTCATATCTATACTTCTTATAAAGCAAAATCCCACTAGCGGTTCATTAAAGTTGTCTATCTTAACATGCAGCCTAGCCATATCATCACTTAATCACAACTGTACAATTTTTTTTAATCTCCATCCGTCCATTTTGTTGCCTTGATCGTGACGATCCACACACAATCCTGTACACGCTCCTGAAAGAAAAGGCAGCCATCGCACCTATGCTTTCGGCTTTCCATGGGCAGCAATAATCACCAAATCTCATGAAACGGAAGAATAGCAAGCGCCGACGCGGCCACATGTCTCCCCTTCCATAGTGCCATTTATTTTTTTCTGATGGATCCTTCCCATCATCTTCTAGTCCATGTAGTTCTCCTATTTCTTTCTCTGAAACCTATGCCTCTGAGCACGATTAGCCATCCACTCCATCCCCACTAGAATGGTATGCTACAGCCTACAGGATACTCTTTCTGGATTCACGATAGATGGTACGTTTCTTTGTTATTTCTAAACGGTAAAAGACAGCTTCTTCCCCATGGATTGAATTTTTCCAAGTTTCATAGTTACCCATGAGTTGTTTCCCCTAATTTTTTTGCAGATTGCATCAATTTTCCTGGGTGTTCAGGTTAAACTTCTGCCCACATCGGTATACTCATCCTATTGCCTATGCCCTGCCTCCAATTTGTTTTTTTTATTTCTTAAGGTATCATATGAATCGCAATCATAACAACGTCAGGACTTGGCAAGTTCTGACATATTCTTTCCTTTGTTCCTTTTCATTGCTGTTATACAACACACAAGCAACATGTTTATAATAAGAAGTTCAAATACCAATTATCTGTATTTAGCCGTTCAAATACACAACCATGACAAGTCGACCAAATTTTAGCCTCTCAAGTACTTCCTATAGGTATTTTGATGTTTAATGCATCTTCTACCCTTACATTTACACAATACAGTTTCTAGAGAGATTTCCGCTGCAACGCGCGGGGTATCCTTCTAGTTAAATAGGAATGATTGCCAAATAAATTTCATTTGGTTATAAGCTATATACCAGCTCATTGGACTTGCTCTTTACTTTTTGGGTTGATAAGTTATGCATTGTTGTTAGCTCAAACCAACACTTCTTGTGTCACTTTCTTTTCTTCAGAAGTTTAGTTCATTTCGGTTTGTGTAATTTTCTGGTAACAACTACGTACATGCTTATCAACTTTAAAGGTGCTGGAACTGCAACATATTTACCATGTGAAAGGATCTTATGAGGTGACTAGAGGGGGGTGAATAGGCGCTAATCCAATTTTTATTTTATTTTTTAATTTTAAGGCTTAACACAAAAGTAAATTCACTAGATATGCAACTAGGTGAATTTCCTACTAGTGGCAAGCAATTGGTAAATAAACAAGATACAAGTAAGGGAACGAGATAACCGAGAAGTGGAGACCGGAGACACAAGGATGTATTCCTGTAGTTCCTTCCTTTTGAGGGGAAGTACGTCTACGTTGGAGAGGTGTGGTGACACAGAGTCGACCAACGCCATGGAGGCTCACCTTGTTCTCCGGTGAGAAAGCCACGGAGGCTAGCTTGGTTCCACTAAGCGGTGGTATTGGAGGCACCGACCGAAACCCTTACACTGAGGTTGGGGCACAACTCCACAACTCAATTGGAGGCTCCCAACAAGAACCACGAAGCTTTTACATGGAGGAAGCTTTGAGGTGACCTCTCTTGCCCAAGGCAAGTTCCACGGAGGTTGGGTGGGGGGAAATCAAATCACTTGGGTAGGATTGTAGATCTAAGGGCCCTCTCCCAATCTACCAAATCTTGGGGGGATTTGGTTGACTAGAGAGAGAGAGATCTATGAAGCTTGAAGCACTTGAATCCATGGAGGAGAGAGAAAAGTCGAGGTGAGCTCTTAGGGAAGAAGCCCTCTTCTTTTAATAGGTGGGGCGCAATTATGACCGTTGCTGCGCCCCGAGTGGTACTACCGCCCTAGCGGGTGGTACTACCGATCGCCGTATTGATGCTCTGACTTGAGACTTCTCGTAGAAACTTCAGGAGGTTGATAGTACCGCTAAGCCCAGCGGTAGTACCGTCCATGTCTTAATCTCCAGCCGTAGTGGGTCCACTAGTAGTACCAGTCTACTACTGGTCTAGTACCGCTTAGTTTTAAGTGAATACAGAGAGTGGAAACTCTCTGACCGGTAGTAGCCCGGTACTTCCCAGCGGTAGTACCACTCCTGTAGGGGCCATGGTATTGCCGCGGCAGAATTATAGGCGGGCCTTTGTCTCATGCAGAATCTTCTGGAGCGATAGTACCGGCCGCCTGCACGGTACTACCGGTCGCCTTAGTTTTGATGCTTCACCAGCACTGGGCGGAACTATTGGAGCACTACCGGTCCACTACTGCTTAGCCCAAGATGCATTACTGCAAGTGGAAGTACTTTAGGGCGGTAGTACCGCTCCTGAAGGTTGAGCGATACTGCCATGGTAGTACTTCCGGACATCGTTCAGCCTGTGCAAAATCTGCTGCGGTGGTACCGGCCAAGCAGGCGGTACTACCTCTTATGTGGAATCTGCTTGTTTTTCCTGCAAATTCAAACACAACTAAAGCTACACTTTGTTAATTAGTACATGTCATCAATACCAAAATATATCAGGACAATAAATGTCCTTTCAATCTCCCTCTTTTTGGTGAATTGATGACAATACAAGATTTGCATATAAATCGAGATAATCAACACAAGGGTAGATAAAATATAAGCGGAGCTCCCCCTAGACATGTGCATTATTGTGAATTTGCGTTTGAATGCACAACACAAAAATCTAGGATCAACACTCCCCCTAGATTTTGTACACCAAGCATAACAAGATGGATGGAGCAATGAGTTAGTCACAAGAAACAAGCTCCATCCTAAGAGACAAATATACTTGCAAGTACACAACATAGAAAGTCTCAAATAACATAGTACAAGCATAGTCTCACACACGAATACGGCGACATAGTCTCACACACAAATACACACAAAGATTCAAATGCAATGAAATCAAACTAAGGCAAATGAAACCAACCATGCAAATCTCCGGAGGATCCTACTAGACCTCTTCTCCCCCTTTGGCATCAAAACACCAAAAGGGGGCAAAGAGCGATGCTATCATCCTGGAGAGAACACGGTCACCACTCGTGCTCTTCCTCAGAAGACTCCTCATCACTGTGAGCATCATATGGAGACTACATGGCACATGAGGTGTTGGCGTCCAGATCATCCACAGACACAAACTGGCTCCTATCAGTCCACTAGAAACTCTGAAAGTCCTCATGCATCCACTTCTCCTCTAGAGTGATGTCATTCTCAGATCCACTCTTCACATCTGGCATCCCTAGGTGACGCATCATCAACTTCTGGTGAGCTCTGTCCTCCTTCTCCTTGACATGCTGGCGATACATGAGCTTCTTCTGGTCATCCTGGAAGCAAAGGACTTGCTTGAGTTTGGACTCAACCTTGTCCCCACCAGCTCTTTTTCTTCTGTGGCACAAAGTCTGGAGCCTCTGAATCAGTCTCATTGCCTCCCTCAGTCTTAGTGCCTGCATCTCCTCCTGCTGCCGCTCCTGTATCACCTCACCCTGCTGCTGCTCCTGGCCCATCCTTGGGCACCTCATGATGCTTCTTTCTCAGCTCCTTCACGGGGTGGCGAACCAACTCAATCCCTAGAAGAGTGAGAAGATCACTGATACGTCTCCAACGTATCCATAATTTTTGATGCTCCATGCTTGTTTTTTACACCATTTGCCTAATGTTTCGTTACACTTCGTGGCACTTTTATGCATTTTCCGGAACTAACCTATTAACAAGTCGCCACAGTGCCAGTTCCCTGTTTTCTGCTGTTTTTGTGTTTCAGAAAAGCTACACAGAAAATATTCTCGGAATTGGATGAAACCAAAGCCAGTCGCCCAGAATTTTACCAGAGCTTCCAGAGAACCGAAGCGGAGTTGGAGTGGGGCCACGAGGGGCCCACACACCAGGGCGGTGCGGCCTGGCCCCTGGCCGCACCCCCTATGTGTGAGATCGCCTCGGTCCACTTCTGACGATGCCCCTTCGCCTATAAAGACCCCCTGACGGGAAAAACCTAAGGACCCGATTAGTTTTCCAGAACACATCGCGATCCGCCGCCGCCGTCGACCCGAAGATCGAGAGGGTCCAGAAGCTCTTCCCGGCACCCTGCCGGAGAGGAGAATCGCCACCGGTGGTCTTCTTCATCGCCATGCTTGCCTCCGGTGCGATGAGTGAGTAGTCTACCTTGAACTATGGGTCCATAGCAGTAGCTAGATGGTTGTCTTCTCCACCACGTGCTTCATGTTTAGATCTCATGAGCTGCCCTACATGACTGAGATCACCGTTATGTAATTCTACATGTTTGGTTTGTTGGGATCCGATGAATATTGGTGTTATGCTTGAGTTGATGTGCTGAATATTATCTTATGTTATCTCTATGTTGTTTATGATCTTGCATGCTCTCCGTTGTTAGTAGCTATCTTTGCCAAGTAGATACTAGTGACTCCAAGAGGGGGAATTTATGCTTGATAGTTGGGTTCATGCCTCTATTTAATCTGGGGGAGCTGACAGAAACCTGTGATACGTCTCCAACGTATCTATAATTTTTGATGCTCCATGCTTGTTTTTACACCATTTGCCTATTGTTTCGTTACACTTCGTGGCACTTCTATGCATTTTCCAGAACTAACCTATTAACGAGTTGCCACAGTGCCAGTTCCCTGTTTTCTGCTGTTTTTGTGTTTCAGAAGTGATACACAGGAAATATTCTCGGAATTGGACGAAACAAGTTCTTAAATTATTATTTTACCCGGAAGCTTCCAGAGATCCGAAGGAGAGTAGGAGGGGGGCCACCAGGGCCCCACACGCAGGGGTGGCGCGGCCAGGCCCCTGGCCGCGCGGGCCCCGTGTGAGGGAGCCTGGCTCCTCCTCTGACAACGCCCCTTCGCCTAGAAAAACCTAAGGACCCGATCAGTTTTCCAGAACACATCGCGATCCGCCGCCGCCGTCGACCCGAAGATCGGGAGGGTCCAGAAGCTCTTCCCGGCACCCTGCCGGAGAGGGGAATCGCCACCGGAGGTCTTCTTCATCGCCATGCTTGCCTCCAGAGCGATGAGTGAGTAGTCTACCTTGGACTATGGGTCCATAGCAGTAGCTAGATGGTTATCTTCTCCACCATGTGCTTCATGTTTAGATCTCATGAGCTGCCCTACATGATTGAGATCACCGTTATGTAATTCTACATGTTTGGTTTGTTGGGATCCGATGAATATTGGTGTTTATGATTGAGTTGCTGTACTGAATATTATCTTTTGTTATCTCTATGTTGTTTATGATCTTGCATGCTCTCCGTTGTTAGTAGCTATCTTGGCCGAGTAGTTGCTAGTGACTCCAAGAGGGGGTATTTATGCTTGATAGTGGGTTCATGCCTCTATTTCACCTGGGGGAGTGACAGAAACCTCTAAGGTGGTAGATGTGCTGTTGCTACTAGGGAGAAAACAACATTCATATGCTCAAGGGCATATGCTTTGTTTACATTACACACTTTGCTTAATGCAATTATCTGTTGTTCGCAACTTAATACTACTGGGGTGTTCGGATTGATATCCCCGGGAGTGGATTATTAGTCATAGATGCAGTTGGATGGTGGTCTATGTATTTTGTTGTAATGCCCAGAGTAAATCTCATAGTGATCTTCTTGACATATCACGTTTATCTTTATTCTATCAATTGCCCAACTGTAATTTGTTTACCCAGCATGTGTTATTTTATCTATGGAGAGACACCACTAGTGAACTGTGGATCCCGGTCCTATTTACATCATATTGCTATCACCTGTTTACTTTTCTCGCACTGTTTACTTTACTCGCATACTTTTACTGTTTTCCACTCGATACACTCACAACCTTTGTTTCAAGCAAACCGGTGAGATTGACAACCTCATCGTAAGTTGGGAGCAAAGTATTTGTTTGTGTGTGTGCAGGTTCCACGTTGCAGCTAGCAAGCAAAGCTTGGACGAGGCGCCATATATAAATTGTCCGCAGCTGTCGCAAGCTAGCAAGCATCACCTTCAGTCGTTTGTCTCTCCTCTCCAAGAATGATAAACCTTGGTTTCTTAACTGAGAGAAAATCTTGCTGCTGTATTCATCACACCTTCCTCTTGGGGTTCCCAACGGGCTGGACATTCAACTAGGCACCAACTCTTTTCTGGCGCCATCATCCCAGCAATCAAGCTCTTTTCTGGCGCCGTTGCCAGGGAGGAAGTAGAAGACTTCTGCGAGGGGAGTTTTTCGCACACACATTCTTTACTTTGTTATTGATTTGCTTTACTTTATTTATTTTACTTGCATTGCTTTTTATCAAAAACCCAAAAAAATTAGAATCCTTGGTAGTTGTTATTTCTTTACTTTAGTTTATCATGCTGTTCCCTAAGTTCGTTCTGGAGGACCTCTCAGTAGGTAGTGGTTCGATTATTGGCAAAAGTAACATTGAGGAGTTCTTTAATCACATTAGTATGCATGAGGAAGTTGAGGAGAAATCTTTGGTTGAGTTAGCTCCTAGCTATGAAGTTGCTTCTGCTCATTTAGTTCACATGCTAGAAGCTAGGTTTGCTAGTCTTAATCCTTTTATGCAATACATGTTCCTTAAGCTTCATGAAATTGAGGATCCCGAAAAGAAAGCTTTTATCTTGGAAACTTTGCGCATAGAATTTAAAGATGTTGCAAGTGAGGCTAGGAAAGTTTTTAAGAAGTTTGATAAGCTTGGCTCGCCTGTTGAAATTGTTGGTACACCCGATGATATTAGAGTACCAATACCTTATGAACTTATAGGAATTCATGATGCTTGGGAAAAGAATTCCAGTTGGATTTGCCCTGAAAATCCTTTCGATGAAAGTAGTGTGCCAAAGCGTGATCATAAAGGATTTTCAAAAACTCAGTTGAACACATTTTCCTTCATTGTTGAAAAGATCTCTGCTGTTGATCTCGATGCTTCATCTATTGATATTACTTGATTCGCAATTTTCTGCGCCTAGCTCAAAGGCGTTAAAGAAAAGCACTCTTGGGAGATAACCCAATGTTTTCTTTTCAGTACTTTTTCTTTTATTTGAGTCTTGGAATTCATTACTACTGTAATGACCGCTTCTTATCTTGTTTATTTTGTTTTTGTGCCAAGAGAAGCCTCTAATTCGAGCGAGGTAAAGATTTGGGGATGTTGCTGTCCTAAAACTGTTTTCAGTGCTGCACCGTAAAAATTCGTATAAATTCTCTGTTTATCTTTTGGACCTGCGATTTCTTGTGCATATGCCCCAGGTTATGTCCAAACTTTTGTTAGTTGAACACTTTTTTATTTGAGCAACAGAAAACCCCTCAAAAATTCGACCTTTGTCAGCTGTTCAGTTTTGACAGATTTCTGCCAATACTTGTGTTTGCCACTTTATCGCTTTCTTTTGAGTTCTTTTGATCACGGAACTTTTTGGGGAGGTTGATACAGTAGTATTTGCTATATATGTGGTGGTTTTGAGTTGAAACCTGAAGCAAAAAAAGGTTGATTATATGTTATGCTTACACTAATGTTGCTAATAGAATTGTGTTTAGTTTTGTATGAAGGAAGTTTTCAAGTGTAGGGATTGGAGAATGATGAGATGAGTTGAAGAATGGACAAAAGCTCAAGCTTGGGGATGCCCATGCATCACCCCAAGAAATATCCAAGAAGTACAAGCGTCAAAGCTTGGGGATGCCCCCGAGGCACCCCTTCTTCATCGGCAAAAATCAGGTCACCTTTCAAGACACTATATTTTTATTGCTTCATGCACTATGTGTTTTTCTTGGAGCGTCAGTTGTTTTAGTTTTCTTAGTTGGTTTAGTTTGTTTGTTTGCTGCAATAAATGGTTGGACCCCAACAAATTTCCTTTGGAGGAGATGTACTCGTTTTCATTTGCAAAGAATGCTCTAGTTTTCACTCTCATTAAAAATCTAGCGTTCTTCTTTTTCTGCTGCTGCTTTTGGTTTTCGATTTCGCCTTGATTTGCGTTCAGACCTTGTCATATCTTTTCATCAAGGTGTATTTCTGCCTCTGATCTTTATTGGTTTTCATCAAAAGAGGTGTTTATAAAAATTTCAAATGGTGTTGGAAAAGAGAAAAAGCTTTGTGCAAAATAGTGGTACAAGAAGGAGCTTGTGTAGACTGCGGCTTAGGATTTTTCATGTCATGCTTGATGTCTTTTTGATAGTATGCTTAGTGGTTTTGCTGTAGCATGACTTGTCTCAAATAACTGAGATTGCTTAATGAGCCTTTGAAAAAATCATGCGTTGTTTTTATTGTATGGAAGCATTATTTTGGTTTTCTCCTTGATGCTTTATTTGGGTTGACTTGGCGCATGCTCATACATGTTAGACTCTTACAAAGTCGCCAATAGCCTCTATGATCATTTAGTTTTTGACTTTTGATGCCATCTTATGCTTTTTTTAATGTCGCTTTGTCGCTTTGCATGATTATGGCCATTATTGCTCTCTTAGTTGGTCGCTCCCAGTCTTTTGCTAGCCCTCGCCTTGTACTGAGTATGAGCTCTACTCGTGCATCCAACTCCTAAAAGCCAAAGTTTTTCAAAGTTTCCACCATACATACCTACTAGCAATTTGCTATTCCAAGTAAATTTTAATTGCTTTTATTTTCTCTTCAAATTAAACTCTTACCAGTGTTATGCAAAATTCGGTCAGTAAAGCTCTCACGAACCAGAAGGCACACTTTACTTTTTCATGTTCTTAAAAATTTGACATTGTGGTCTCTTATGTTGAGTTGTTATGCTTGCAAGTTGTAAGTTGGATTCTAGCCCATCCATGCTGTCATGGGGCAAGCTTTCAACATTGCACTTCTTATTTGAGTTGATATCATGATCTTTTGTTTATGGATGCCCGCGGTGTGAAATGAATTGGGAATCTTGTGGGGATCATGGAGTTTGTATATGTGTTAGGGAAACGCCGGGCCGCCAATCTAAGCCATGCATAATTCATGGTGGAAATTTGCAGCATACCCATGGTGAACATACGACGACGCATCTCACAATAAAAAGCTAAACAAAAGGCAAATAAAAGAGATGTCGAGGTGTTCATTGTCTGCTTGTCCTGTCATTTTGGTGTGGGCTTGTTCCATGTCATCGGGCACGGAGGTACCCCATTGGCGGTTTTCAATGATATGCATATACTTACAATGACAAGAGCCTTGCTTGGGACTCTAAGTAAAGTTGCATGAGGTTTGGGTACTCGTATTCATGGGGCACGAGGTTTTCAACTTATGATTTGTCAAGCATATGCATCATAATTGTTCTCGCATTAACTTTAACCATTCAAGATGCTTATGATGGGGGCAATGAGAGCTCAAAGCCGGTAAGTACCATAATTTTTGAAGGTTATAAAACTTGCAATCACTGCTTCCCTCTGCGAAGGGCCTTTCTTCTACTTTTATGTTGAGTCACCACCTTCTTTCTTTATGCACCATTAAGAGAGCATAGTTGTCATTCTTAGTGTGATATGCATTGTCCCAAAGTTCATTGATTGATTAATATTGTTTGTTTCACCTGTTCTTAAATTATTTGTATCTAGTCGCCCTCTTAAACTTGAAGGTGTCCTATGCATTTATGTTTTGCTCTCTTTGAAGGACAAGCTGAAAACCTTTTGTATGTTTTTCCTTATGATTTGAACACACGTTTGACTTTCATTGTTTCATTTTCATGATCTTTTGTTTGTGTTCATTTGCATGTTTACAACATGGTTGCTAAGTTCTTATTGTCATGATTATATCTTCATGCCCATGTTTTAAGTTCTTATGATCCCAGCTCACAAATGCTTACATATATGATCAAGATTGGGCAGGTGCATGTCACCTCAAAAATTATTTCTTTGTTATCACTTACCTACTCGAGGACGAGCAGGAGTTAAGCTTGGGGATGCTTGATACGTCTCCAACGTATCTATAATTTTTGATGCTCCATGCTTGTTTTTACACCATTTGCCTATTGTTTCGTTACACTTCGTGGCACTTTTATGCATTTTCCGCAACTAACCTATCAACGAGTTGCCACAGTGCCAGTTCCCTGTTTACTGCTGTTTTTGTGTTTCAGAAGTGATACACAGGAAATATTCTCGGAATTGGACGAAACAAGTTCCTGAAGTCTTATTTTACCCGAAAGCTTTCAGAGATCCAAAGGAGAGTAGGAGGGGGGCCACCAGGGCCCCACACGCAGGGGTGGCGCGGCCAGGCCCCTGGCCGCGCGGGCCCCGCGTGAGGGAGCCTGGCTCCTCCTCTGACAACGCCCCTTCACCTATAAAGACCCCCCGACGGAAAAAACCTAAGGACCCGATCAGTTTTCTAGAACACATCGTGATCCGCCGCCGTCGTCGACCCGAAGATCGGGAGGGTCCAGAAGCTCTTCCCGGCACCCTGCCGGAGAGGGGAATCGCCACCAGAGTCTTCTTCATTGCCATGCTTGCCTCCGGAGCGATGAGTGAGTAGTCTACCTTGGACTATGGGTCCATAGCAGTAGCTAGATGGTTGTCTTCTCCACCATGTGCTTCATGTTTAGATCTCATGAGCTGCCCTACATGATTGAGATCACCGTTATGTAATTCTACATGTTTGGTTTGTTGGGATCTGATGAATATTGGTGTTTATGATTGAGTTGCTGTACTGAATATTATCTTTTGTTATCTCTATGTTGTTTATGATCTTGCATGCTCTCCGTTGTTAGTAGCTATCTTGGCCGAGTAGTTGCTAGTGACTCCAAGAGGGGGTATTTATGCTCGATAGTGGGTTCATGCCTCTATTTCACCTGGGGGAGTGACAGAAACCTCTAAGGTGGTAGATGTGCTGTTGCTACTAGGGAGAAAACAACATTCATATGCTCAAGGGCATATGCTTTGTTTACATTACACACTTTGCTACTAGAGACACCACTAGTGAACTGTGGATCCCAGTCCTATTTTCATCATATTGCTATCACCTGTTTACTTTTCTCGCACTGTTTACTTTACTCGCATACTTTTACTGTTTTCCACTCGATACACTCATAACCTTTGTTTCAAGCAAACCGGTGAGATTGACAACCTCATCGTAAGTTGGGAGCAAAGTATTTGTTTGTGTGTGTGCAGGTTCCACGTTGCAGCTAGCAAGCAAAGCTTGGACGAGGCGCCATATATAAATTGTCCGCAGCTGTCGCAAGCTAGCAAGCATCACCTTCAGTCGTTTGTCTCTCCTCTCAGAGAACGATAAACCTTGGTTTCTTAACTGAGGGAAAATCTTGCTGCTGTATTCATCACACCTTCCTCTTGGGGTTCCCAACGGGCTGGACATTAAACTAGGCACCAACTCTTTTCTGGCGCCATCATCCCAGCAATCAAGCTCTAAGGTTGTAGATGTGATGTTGCCACTTGGGAGAAAACAACATTCTTGTGTCCAAGGACATTCATTTTGTTTACATTACACACTTTGCTTAATGCAGTTATCTATTGTTCGCAACTTAATACTCACGGGGTGTTTGGACGATATCCCCGTGGGTGGATTATTAGTCATAGATGCAGTTGGATGGCGGTCTATGTATTTTATTGTAATGCCCAGAGTAAATCTCATAGTGATCCTCGTGACATATGCATGTTATCTTTATTCTATCAATTGCCCAACTATAATTTGTTTACCCAACATGTTGTTATTTATCTTATGGAGAGACACCACTAGTGAACTGTGGACCCCGGTCCAATTTCCTTTACATTGTTACACCGTTTTACTTTTACTCGCACTGTTTACTTTCTCGCATACTACTACTGTTTTCCACTCGATACGCTCATACCTTTGTTTACAGCAAACCGGTGAGATTGACAACCTCATCGTAAGTTGGGAGCAAAGTTCTTGGTTGTGTTGTGTGCAGGTTCTGCGTTGCAGCTAGCAAAGCAAAGCTTGGACGAGGCACCCTATAAATTGTCCTGAGCTGTCACAAGCTAGCAAGCATCACCTTCAGTCGTTTGTCTGCTCCTCTCCTGAATGATAAACCTTGGTTTCTTAACTGAGGGAAAATCTTGCTGCTATATTCATCACACCTTCCTCTTGGGGTTCCCAACGGGCTAGTCATCAACTAGCAATCAAGCTCTTTTTTGGCGCCGTTGCCGGGGAGGAAGTAGAAGACTTCTGCGAGGGGAGTTTTCGCACGCACATTCTTTACTTTGTTTTAAGTTTTGCTTTACTTTATTTATTTTACTTACATCGTTTTATCAAAAACCTAAAAAAATTAGAATCCTTTGTAGTTGTTTTTACTTGCTTGCTTTTAGTTTTGCTAAAATGGCTAATCCTGAAAACACCAAGTTGTGTGACTTTACTAGCACGAACAATAGTGATTTTATCTGCACTCCTATTGCGCCACCTGCTCCTGCTGCAAACTTTTATGAGATTAAGCCTGCTTTATTGAATCTTGTTATGAAAGAGCAATTTTCTGGTGCTAGTACTGAAGATGCTGCAGCTCATCTCAACAATTTTGTTGAGCTATGTGAGATGCAGAAATATAAGGATGTTGAAAGTGATATTATTAAGCTTAAGTTGTTTCCTTTTTCTTTGAGAGGAAAAGCTAAGGATTGGTTGCTGTCTTTGACTAAGAATAGTATTGATTCATGGGCTAAGTGTAAGGATGCTTTTATTGGTAGATACTATCCTCCTGCTAAGATTATATCTTTGCATAGCAATATTATGAAGTTTAGTCAGTTTGATAATGAACATGTTGCTCAAGCTTGGGAAAGAATGAAATCTATGATAAAGAATTGTCCCACTCATGGACTGACAACTTGGATGATTGTTCAAACTTTTTATGCAGGACTGAATTTTTCTTCAAGGAACCTACTTGATTCAGCTGCCGGAGGCACTTTTATGTCCCTTACCTTGGGCGCCGCAATAAAGCTACTCGACAATATGATGGTAAATTACTCTGAATGGCACACCGAGAGAGCTCCACAAGGTAAGAAGGTAAATTCTGTCGAGGAAACCTCTTCCTTGAGTGATAAGATTGATACTATTATGGCTATGCTTGCTAATGATAGGACTCATGTTGATCCTAATAATGTTCCTTTAGCTTCTTTGGTTGCTCAAGAAGAGCATGTTGATGTAAACTTCATTAGAAACAATAATTTTAACAACAATGCTTATAGGAACAATTTTGCTAGTAACAATTATAGGCCGTATCCTTCTACCAATGGTAATGGTTATGGTAACTCTTATGGTAATTCCTCCAACAACACTAGGGCCACGCCCTCTGAACTTGAAGTCATGCTCAAAGACTTCATGGTTAAACAAACTGCTTTTATTAAAACTGTTGAGGAAAAGTTAGGCAAAATTGATATTCTTGCTTCTAAAGTTGATAGCCTTGCTCATGATGTTGAACTTCTGAAATTAAAAGTGTTGCCTAATGATGTGAAAGATAACAATGTTTTTGCTACTGCTAATGCTATTCAAGTTGGAATTGATGAAAATGTTAGATTGTTAGCAGAATTGCATGCTAGATGGGAAAGAGAGGATGAGATTGCTAGGAATATGAAATTTTGTACTATTACTACCTCTAATGATGTTGCTCCTAATGCTAGCAATCCTCTTACTTTGATTGGTGTAGAGAAAACTCCCACTCCTTGTGTTAAAAAGCCCAAAACTGCCAAAACTTTTTCTCAAAAGAGTGCTAATTTTTTTTGGAGTATAGGAGATGATAGCTCTATTTCCTTTAATGATTTTGATGTTGATGGCTGCAATATATCTGAAGTTATTTTGTTCTTGCAAAATCTTGCTTTGACTCCCAATGCTAGTTCCTTAAATGTTGCTTTTACTAAGCATATTACCAATGCTCTCATGAAAATTAGGGATGAAAAGTTGAAGCAAAAAGCTTCTGTTCCCAAGAAGTTAGAAGATGGTTGGAAACCCATCATTGATATGCATGTTAATGATTTTGATTGCCATGCTTTATGTGATCTAGGTGCTAGTATTTCTATTATGCCTAGAAAAATTTATGACATGCTTGATTTACCACCGCTTGAAAAGTGTAATTATGATGTTCCTATTGCTGATGTTGCCAAGAAGAAACCTTTGGAAAGAATTAATGATGTTCTTATTGTGGTTAACAATAACCTTTTTCCCGTTGATTTTCTTGTCATGGATGTTGAATGCAATGCTTCATGTCCTATTATTTTGGGAAGACCCTTTCTTCGAACTGTAGGTGCCATCATGGATATGAGGGAAGGCACCATCAAATATCAATTCCCACTCAAGAAAGGTATGAAACACTTCCCTAGGAAGAGAAAGAAATTAGTGTTTGATTCTATTCCTAGAGCAAATTATGAGCTTGATGCTTCATCACTTGATGTTACTTGATTCGCAATTTTCTGCTCCTAGCTCAAAGGCGTTAAAGAAAAGCACTCTTGGGAGATAACCCAATGTTTTTACATTCAGTTCTTTTTCTTTTATTTGAGTCTTGGAAGTTATTACTACTGTAATAACCTCTCCTTATCCTTTTTATTTCGTTTTTGTGCCAAGAGAAGCCTCTAATTTGAGTGAGGTAAGATTTGGGGATGTTGCTGTCCTGAAATTGTTTTCGGTGCTGCACCGTAAAAATTATTGAAAATTCTCTGTATATCTTTTGGACCTGAGATTTCTTGTGCATATTACCCAGGTTATATCCAAACTTTCATTAGTTGAACACTTTTTCATTTGAGCAACAGAAAACCCTCTAAAAATTCGACCTTTGTCAGTTGTTCTGTTTTGACAGATTTCTGTCAATATTTGTGTTTGCCACTTTATTGCTTTCTTTTTTAGTTCTTTTGATCACAGAACTTTTGGGGAAGTTGCTACAGTAGTATATGCTTTATATGTGGTGGTTTTAGGTTGAAACCTGAAGCAAAAAGGGTTGATTATATGTTATGCTTACACTAATGTTGCTAATAGATTTGTGTTTAGTTTTGTATGAAGGAAGTTTTCAAGTGTAGGGATCGGAGAGTGATGAGATGAGTTGAAGAATGGACAAAAGCTCAAGCTTGGGGATGCCCATGCATCACCCCAAGAAATATCCAAGAAGTACAAGCGTCAAAGCTTGGGGATGCCCCCGAGGCACCCCTTCTTCATCGGCAAAAATCAGGTCACCTTTCAATACACTATATTTTTATTGCTTCATGCATTATGCGTTTTTCTTGGAGCGTCAGTTGTTTTTAGTTTTCAGTTTAGTTTAGTTTTATTTGCAGTAATAAATGGTTGGACCCCAACAAATTTCTTTTGGAGAAGTTGCCCTGCTTTTCATTTGCCAAGAACACTCCGTTTTTCACTCTATTCGTTTCAACGAGTGTTCTCTTTTTCTAGAACTGCGTTCAGCTTTCGATTTTCGCCTTAATATGTGTTCAGATCTTGTTATATCTTTTCATCAAGGTGTATTTTTGCCTCTGATCTTTATTGGTTTTCGTCAAAAGAGGTGTTTATAAAAAGTTTGAATGGTGTTGGAAAAGAGAAAAAGCTTTATGCAAAAAAGTGGTACAAGAAGGAGCTCGTGTAGACTGCGGCTTAGGCTTTTGCATGTCGTGCTTGATGTCTTTTTGATAGTATGCTTAGTGGTTTTGCTGTAGCATGACTTGTCTCAAATAACTGAGATTGCTTAATGAGCCTTTGAAAGAATCGTGCGTTGTTTTTATCGTTTGGAAGCATTATTTTGGTTTTCTCCTTGATGCTTTATTTGGGTTGACTTGGCGCATGCTCACACATGTTAGACTCTTACAAATTCGCCAATAGCCTCTATGATTATTTAGTTTTTGACTTTTGATGCCATCTTATGCTTCTTTTAATGTCGCTTTGTCGCTTTGCATGATTATGGCCGTTATTGCTCTCTTAGTTGGTTGCTCCCAGTCTTTTGCTAGCCCTCGCCTTGTACTGAGTATGAGCTCTACACGTGCATCCAACTCCTAAAAACCAATTTTGCCATTGTGTCCACCAAAAATTCCTATGCATGGTATTTGTAAGCCATTCTAAGTAAATTTTCATGTGGTACCTTTGAAAAAACCTTCAAAACACTTCTCGTTTTGTGACACTGTTTTCAGCTCATGGGGGCGTAATGGTCGGATTTGCTATCTTCCATATTGCTTATTCCAAAAAGAAAAAAAAGAGAGAAAAAAGAAAAGAAAAAAAGGCACTCCACCATGGTATGTGAATGTTGGTGGGCACCCGATGGAATCGGTTAGCCATGGTTTGAGAAAGGAAAAAAAGGTGGGGAGGAGTGCCAAGTTTTATAAAAAGAGCACAAAAAGTGCCAATCTCTCTCTCTCTCAAAAACTTGCTTCATTTTTATATGGAAGACAGTAAGAACCCCATTGCCAGTCGTTGACAAAAGAAACCACCTCTCAAAACCCAAGTTTTATCTCTGTTTTACAAATGAAAAGCTCTAGCACATATTTAATCACTGCTTCCCTCCGCGAAGGGCCTTTCTTTTACTTTTATGTTGAGTCTCCACCTTCTATCTTTATGCACCATCTAAGAGAGCATAGTTGTCATTCTGAGTATAATGTGCATTGTCCCAAAGTTTTCATTGATTGATTCATGATGTTGGTTTCACTTGTTCTCAAATTACTTGTATCTAGTCGCCCTCTTAAACTTGAAGGTGTCCTATGCTTTTATGTTTTCCTCTCTATGAAGGACAAGCTGAAAACCATTTGTATGTTTTTCCTTATGATTTGAACACACGTTTGACTTTTATTGTTTAATTTTCATGATCTTTTGTTTGTGTTCATTTTCATGTTTATAACATGGTTGCTAAGTTTCTTCTATCAAGATTATGTCTTTCATGCCCATGTTTTAAGTTCTTTTGATCCCAGCTCACAATGCTGACATATGTGATCAAGATTGTGTAGGTGCATGTCACCACAAAAATTATTTCTTTTGTTATCACTTACCTACTTGAGGACGAGCAGGAGTTAAGCTTGGGGATGCTGATACGTCTCCAACGTATCCATAATTTTTGATGCTCCATGCTTGTTTTTTACACCATTTCCCTAATGTTTTGTTACACTTCGTGGCACTTTTATGCATTTTCTGGAACTAACCTGTTAACAAGTCGCCACAGTGCCAGTTCCCTGTTTTCTGCTATTTTTATGTTTCAGAAAAGCTACACAGGAAATATTCTTCGAATTGGACGAAACCAAAGCCAGTCGCCCAGAATTTTACCGGAGCTTCCAGAGAACCGAAGAGGAGTTGGAGTGGGGCCATGAGGGTCCCACACACCAGGGCAGTGCGGCCTGGCCCCTGGCCGCGCCCCCTATGTGTGAGACCGCCTCGGTTCACTTCTGACGATGCCCCTTCGCCTATAAAGACCCCCTGACGGGAAAAACCTAAGGACCCGATCAGTTTTCCAGAACACATCGCGATTCGCCGCCGCCGTCGACCTGAAGATCGGGAGGGTCCAGAAGCTCCTCCCGGCACCCTGTCGGAGAGGGGAATCGCCACTGGAGGTCTTCTTCATCGCCATGCTTGCCTCCAGCGTGATGAGTGAGTAGTCTACCTTGGCCTATGGGTCCATATCAGTAGCTAGATGGTTGTCTTCTCCACCACGTGCTTCATGTTTAGATCTCATGAGATGCCCTACATGATTGAGATCACCGTTATGTAATTCTACATGTTTGGTTTGTTGGGATCCGATGAATATTGGTGTTATGCTTGAGTTGAAGTACTAAAATTTATCTTTTGTTATCTCTATGTTGTTTATGATCTCGCATGCTCTCCGTTGTTAGTAGCTATCTTGGCCGAGTAGTTGCTAGTGACTCCAAGAGGGGGTATTTATGCTCGATAGTGGGTTCATGCCTCTATTTAATCTGGGGGAGTGACAAAAACCTCTAAGGTTGTAGATGAGCTGTTGCTACTAGGGGGAAAACAACATTCATATGCTCGAGGGTATATGCTTTGTTTACATTACACACTTTGCTTAATGCAGATATCTGTTGTTCACAACTTAATACTCATGGGGTGTTCGAACGATATCCCCGAGAGTGGATTATTAGTCATAGATGCAGTTGGATGGCGGTCTATGTATTTTGTTGTAATGCCCAGAGTAAATCTCATAGTGATCCTCTCATCATATACACGTTGTCTTTATTCTATCAATTGCCCAACTGTAATTTGTTTACCCAGCATGTATTATTTTATCTTATGGAGAGACACCACTAGTGAACTGTGGATCCCGGTCCTATTTCCATTATATTGCTATCACCTGTTTACTTTACTCGCACTGTTTACTTTACTCGCATACTATTATCACTTTCCACTCGATACGCTCGTACCCTTTGTTTCGAGCAAACCGGTGAGATTGACAACCTCATCGTAAGTTGGGAACAAAGTATTTGGTTGTGTTGTGTGCAGGTTCCGCGTTGCAGCTAGCAAAGCAAAGCTTGGATGAGGCGCCCTATAAATTGTCCTGAGCTGTCGCAAGCTAGCAAGCATCACCTTCAGTCGTTTGTCTGCTCCTCTCCTGAACGATAAACCTTGGTTTCTTAACCGAGGGGAAATCTTGCTGCTATATTCATCACACCTTCCTCTTGGGGTTCCCAACGGGCTGGTCATCAACCAGCAATCAATCACTCTCATACTGAGCAGTCCAATGAACACATATCAAATGCATCACAAAAGGAGCAAATGGAGGCCTCTTCTTATGGCAAAGATCCCATTGGATCTCATTCCAAATGAAATTCATCACATCAAGCTACAAACTAGAGCCTCAATTCTGATGAGTGAGAAGGAGGAGGTCAATCATGAAGCCATGAATCTGATCAATGTTGCCCTCCTTGGGGTTGAGCACCTCCTGGTAAATCCGATGCATGATGCCATAAATGGGAATGAGGTTCTTCGAATCGCCTGGAATGCCCCACCGCAGAATGTAGAGGGGAGCAAGGTGCTTCTTCTCCATAGGACGCTTCTCAATGTGCACACGAAACAAACCAGCAAGAACGGGATCATCAACAACCGGAGTAGCCCATGCACTCTCCAAACTGAGCCCAAGTGGCTCTCATCACCTTGTCCCTAGTTATCCAAATGATCTCTCTCTCATTGTTCTTGTTGAGGTGAACGGTGGCATAGAATTGAACAATAGTATTTTCATCAGTGACATGGTTGAACTGCATCAACGGTAAGAGCCCAAACTCCTCACAAATTTCTTTGGCCTCGCCAAAGTACTCCGGAAACTTGTCCATGTGACCGACATCAATAGAATGCATAGGGGCCAAATGGCCCTATTCTTGCCATAGACTTCAAGGTAAATCCTCTCTTGCATAGCTGTGTGAAAGTAGGTATTCCTCACCTCCTTAGGATTCTGAGTCTGCTCATAGGGATTCTTCATGCGCATGGTAATGTAATCGTGTTCGGTCCACTTGTCAAGCTTTGTTGCTCAAAGCTTGGCTTCTTTGGTTGTCCTTTCAACGGCCTTGGCCTCTTGAGATAGTTTCCTTCTTGACTTGGGCGGGGGGGTCACTTCTTCCTCTGACACAATCTCATCATCATCTCGCGCACGTTGGAGATTGCGCCTCTTGATCTTAGCACGAGAGGAGCTACCTGCACCTGAGAAAGAATAGGGAGAGGGAATGCAAGATAAGACACACAAGCTCGAATGGATCAATTAGGAAACAACCACAACAATCTTTGAAAAGTTGCTTGGAGCGGTAGTACCGCTTGATTCCCAGGTATGGTACTACCATGTGCGAGGATGGTAGTACCGCTTAAGAGCAATTGGTACCGGCTCCTCCAAGTGATGCTATCATCCAATACAAGTGTTCACAAACATTGTAGAAGGATTCCTAAGGACCCCTAGATGCACTACCAAGCAAACTCTACCAAGAACTCCAAGACACTACCCTAAAACTTCGACGAATAGATCCAACAAAATGAGATAGAATCTAGGCAACATACCGGAGGACATGGCGGAGAAGATGGCCAGGAACGGTTTCCCCAGACCAGATTTGCTCGGGAGCGGCCGGAGGAGGAGATCGGGAGGGATATCCTTGGGTTCTTCTTGGTGATGGAGAGAGAAAGGGAGAAAAGGGAATGGGGAAGTGGATGAACCATTTTCCCCATGCCCTTTTACTCACCCCGAAAACCCTCAATCGGTAGTACCAGTCTAGGGACTGGTAGTACCGCTCCTGGTACTTCATCGGTACTGGGCTGATACCGTCGCTCCAGAAAATCTGTTACGAAGCAGACTTCCAGGAGCGATAGTACCACCCTGGTGCCTAGAAGTACCGGTCCTCGTACTACACAGGACTAGGCCGGCACTACCATCCCTAGAAAGTTGCATGGAGCTGACTTCCCAGGAGCGGTAGTACCGCCTTGGTGCCCGTTAGTACCGGTCCACTGCAGGAAGAACACTTGATCAAAAGGAATTGTTGAGCTTGTGATGGAGATTTGGAATGCTTTCTTGGTTTTTCTGAGATAGGAAGGCTTGGGATAGAGTGATGGCACTGAGTGGTACTAATTGCTCATGTTTGCAAAACTTAAAATCATCCAAAAGGCCAAACGTGAGCAACTTCCCATGAAAAATAAAGATAAAGCAATAAAACTCCAAAAAATGCAACCAACTCCTCAAGGAGAAGGTCGGTGGCCGTAGCCACCATGTATGAGTGCTTGGCTTGGCACCGCGAAGATATATCTTGGGCCCAAAACCAAAACTCATCATTGAAGCTCAAATTAGTCACAAAATGACAAATAGGGAATGATTTCTTACTTTCGGCATTATGGGGGGAGGGTTAGCCCAATAAGTTAGGACGACACTCCCCCTATTTCCATGCCCACATCTATATTAGAACACACGCTATGGTATGGGAATGAGTGCACACGATCAAGCCACATTGCAAGAGTCAATGATATTCAATTCATGCCTCAACTCTCAGAATCTTGCTTCATCAAGGGACTTTGTGAAGATGTCGGTGATTTGATCATCTGTACCTACATAAGATAGGTTAATGTCACCTCGATTGACGTGGATCCTAGATAAAGTGGTGGTGGATCTCAATGTGCTTCGTCTTGCTATATTGGACGGGATTATGAGCAATCTTGATGTCACTCTCATTTTTACACAAGAGTGGCACCTTGTCACAATGAATACCATAATCCTTCAAGGTTTGCCGCATCCAAAGAAGTTGAGCACAAAAACTCGCGGCCGCCACATACTCGGCTTCGGCGGTGGAGAAAACACACAATTTTTCTCTTGGAAGATCAACTAACTAAGGACCTACCAAGAAATTGGCAAGCCCCGAAAGTTGATTTCCTATCCACTTTGTCTCCTGCCCAATCGGAATCCAAGTACCCAATAAGATCAAGGGATTTCTATTTTCGTGCCCCTGGTTCGTTAGTTGTCCTCAGTTTTCCCCAGCCGCTTAACTTTTCCTCAGTTTTCCCCTCGCTCTAGTTTGAAACCCCTCGCAGACGCTTGGACGGGAGGGTTGCGGTCTGGTCAGAGGCCTTAGACCGTTACCGTTGATGGCTAGGGAGCCGCGGTGGTTGTGAATGGACCGTTGCTTTTGAATTGTGTTGACTATTGACCCAATGAGACACGTCGGACTGGTGGTCTGTCACTCACCCAAAGCTTTCCCCTCTGCCCGAGACTGGAAGAGCTCACACACCGCCCCTCCGCCGCCATGCCGTCCTGCCCTCCTACCTTATGGCGTCGTCTGCCACCGAGCCGCCCCCGCCCCCACCACCACCCCTGGGAGGCAGAGAGGGCTCCGCCTCCACTAGATCTAGATCTACCCCTATGGCGGTAGAGTTTGTACATCCGTCTAATGTGCCAATTATACCCCTCAACAGCGGAGAAGATTGGGAATCGGAGGGATCTAACGCATGGATTCCATCTGGGTAAGCATCGTCTGCCTATGTGAATTAAGAGTACACAGTTTTTGAGCGCGAATCGTTGTTGCTCAACTAACTGCGTTGCTTTTCGAATAGGATTGATCCAGCGCTGGCTTTTCGGCTAGTGGTTAGGCTGGATACTAGCTTTTTGCGTGATTCTGAACACAATGTGAGTGGATTTTACATCCCAGCGGTGGTTGCAACTACCATCTCGTTGAGGGATTTAAAGATAACATCTACGCTCAGTACCCCTAGGGCACTGGCGATTCAGTTTATTTCCAATATTTCAACAGCACGAAGGGAAGATTTGTTCCACTAATTTCCGATGACGATCTGGGAATTCTTTTTTGCTTTAAATGATTCTTGCCGTGTCGGTAAAATTTGAATCCATGTGGACAGGGTCCAGGCATCATCTGGTGTTGGGGCATCATCAGGTGGTCGGGCATCATGTCTCTCTAGTGTTGCTGCCTCTGCTAATCGTGTGCGCCGCCCCGCTCCTTGTATGTCCACAGCAGCACCATCTGTCCCCAGTGCTAGTGGTAGCCAGATTGTTCCTGCGGTCGATGTGGAGGACGATGCAGAGATTGAGGATCCGTCTCCTCAAGATGATGAGGATGAGTTGATGTTTCCTGAATTGGTAGATCGATGCAGTAAGCAGGCAATGGAGGATCAATACATGGAAGATATTGCACAAGGTGCCAGATTTGATAACACTGATGATGAAGAGAAGGATGAGAACAATGACAGCCTTGTTTTAGCCGATTACAAAGATGATGACTTGCCAACAATTGAGTGGAACAGGGAGGATCCTCAGCTTGCAGAAGGCACCGTATTTCAAACGATGATGGACTGCCACAATGCAATTACTACATATTGCATTCTCACCAAGAATGATTATGAGGTTATTAAAAGTGAGCCAAGTAGGTTCACAGTTAAGTGCCCATACAAGAAGTGTAGGTGGAGGCTGCATGCATCCACAATGCTCAGAAGCACCGTGGTTCAGGTACTACGCCAACCAGTTGTGTATTTTAGATCACGGTGTAAAATTTGTTAACTGTTGCCGACATCCCTTATAATTATGTTTCAGATAAAGAAGAACTCGATCGACCATACTTGTCCACCTCGAGCGGGAGCGCCAGAGGAGAAATCAAAGCTAGCGAAGACTAGGTGGTTGGCAGATGCAATCATAGATTGGCTGAGAGAAACTCCAACACTTGGTCCAACAGCACTCATAAAATTGATATCTGATAAGTTTACTATAAACATACCTTACATGAGGATGTTCTATGCAAAGTAAATGGGTCTTGACAGGATTAATGGTCCATGGAATGAAAGCTTTCAGTTGCTTTACACTTTCAAAGCTGAAGTGGAGATGGCTAGTCCAGGCAGTGTTGTAGCGATAGACAAGCATACAGTTCCCTACAAATTGAAAAGCGGGAGGATGATGCAGAAGGAATGTTTTAGAAGGGCTTTTGTTTGTTTTAAAGCTTGCTGGAAAGGCTTTCTGGACGGTTGCATGCCTTATTTGGCCGTGGATGCAACAGCTCTTCATGGCAGGTTTAAAGGACAGCTAGTTGCTGCTACTGCAATTGATGGACACAATTGGATGTTCCCTGTTGCTTATGGAGTTTTGGAGGTTGAGTCAGAGGAAAGTTGGACTTGGTTTCTGCAGAATTTGCACGACCTTATAGGTCATCCACCAGGACTTACTATCCACACAGACGCTTGCAAAGGTTTGGAGAGTGCAGTAGAAGCAGTATTCCCTAGAGTGGAGCATAGGGAATGTATGCGACACTTGGTACAGAATTTTACAAAGAAATTCAAGGGTAAAGTTTATACTGACAACCTATGGCCAGCTGCATACACATGCAGCATTTGGAAGCATCTGTTTCATTTGGAAGTGTTGTATAAACAAAAAACTGGGGTGAAGGAGTACTTGGATGAACATCATGGTAGGGTGTGGTCAAGAAGCCAATTCAATGAAATTTGCAAGGTAGACTATGCAACAAGTAACCTTGCGGAGAGTTTCAATGCAAAGGTCAAGTCATTGAAAGGGCTTATGCTGTGGCAAATATTTGATAAGATTAGGCAGATGATCATGATAAAAATCGATCTACGTCAAAGAATTGCAGCCACAAAATATGTTGGCCATCTCATGCTCCTATCTTTGATTAAGTCTTTGCATGCCAGGGCAAAACAATTGAAGATGAAATGCATCAGAAAAGGAATGGAGGCTGAGGTAACCTACACTGACAGTAAAAACAGGCAGTGGAGGTATCCAGTGAGTTTGGTTGATAGGACATGCCATTGTAGGCGATGGTAGATCCATGGGATACCCTGCATACACGCATTGTTTTTCATGAGTGTTATAGCGGGTGCAGAAGGTGAAGTTGATCAGTATGTGTCAGAGTATTTCTCTGTTGCCAAATTTAGGGCTACATATGCTATGAATGTTCCTACCTTGTTGGGAAAAGACCAATGGATGAAAGTCGATCCAGGCTTCAAACTGTACTCTCTAGTTTTGACTAGACCGACAGGTAGGCCGAGGAAGAATAGGATCAGAGCTAGTGCAGAGGGTGGTCCACCGATTCGACGATGTAAGTGCAAACATTGTGGAATCCCTGGACACATTGCTAGGATTTGTAAAAATCCAGTTGACCCAGCTTTTGGAATGGAAGATCAGGCGGGAGCAGCAAATGCAGAGGAGAATGAAGCAGCAATTCAACATGAGGAGATTGAAGCAATGGATCATGAGGATATTGAAGCAATGGATCATGAGTTGCTTGAACCGATGGATCCAGAGCAGATTGAACCGATGGATCAAGAGCTGCTTGAACCGATGGATCAAGAGCTGCTTGAACTGATGGATCGAGAGCAGAGGGAACAGATGGATCGAGAGCTGCTTGAACCGATGGATCGAGAGCAGTGGGAACTGATGGATCGAGAGGCCTTTGAAGCAATGGATCGAGAGCTGCTTGAAGCATTTGAATAAAATGCATTAGAAGAAAGAGCACAAGCTTCGCATGATATGGTTGTCTCGGTCTTGGCACAACCCGAAGAGAAGAAGAAGAACAAGAAAGATGGCAAAAGGAAGGTAGACACCAGTAATATCCCTGGTAGGGTTACCCGGAGTAAGGTGGTGGACCCAGCGAGTCACACCAGGAGCAAGAGAAAGATTGTATTTTGAACAATTAATTTGAATTTGTATGAACAATTTGTATTGGGGATCCCTTTGTATTGAATTCGAACTAGTGTGACGTTCCCAAGTTTGTATGTTGAATAATCACAATAATGTATGTGTTATTTGCTTGAATAAGTTCCTAGTCCATGAGCTACTAGCTATAGTTCATCGCTTGAGGTTTCCTCACTTTTCCCCCTCTTAGTGACTAAACTCAAAAAATATAGTTTTGGGTTTATTTTAATTCATAATAATTCAAAACATGGTTGAACCTTCCCATGGAGTCTTGTTATGTTACCTACAACCTAGAGAAATAATAATGGAAAAGGAAATATAGAGATATGAAGTTTCCCTTTCCCAAAACCACTTCCTAGTCCATGAGCTACTAGCTATGAAGATGCAGGGCTTTCTACTCAACACACCTCCCAAATGCCCACAATGCTTACAAACTTTATCCAAATGAGTCCAAATTCGTCACACTTGTGTATCTTTGAATTGCAAACAATATCACGTCGGCCAAAATGTACTATATTGTTCAAATAACACAATCTAACAATTTTTATGCCAAAAGCTTCAATTTCCCTTACTCCCTTTATTATTTGGGTGCCCCTGTTTTACTTAGTTTTACTCAGTTTTCCCCCTTCGGGTCCACTTGTTTTATTCAGTCCTACTCAATTTTGCCCTTTCGATAAACATTTCCTCACTTTTCCCCCTCTTAGTTCTACTCAGTTTTCCTCCCTTGTACTCACTGGCTAATCTCTGATTGGTCGAGATGTATTTCACACGAATCTTGGTTGGTTGATAGCTCAACGCACGCTTGCACCGTTGGATCATTTATGATCGTACGGCCTGTCAACCCTGGCGGTCATGGCGGCGTGGATCTACAGAGCACATACCTACCAACCCTGGCAGTCGCATATTCCAGTCGCATCTTCCTCTCTTACTCTGGCGGTCGCGGTGGCGCGGATCTGCAGCGTGCGTGCGGCGGCACGGATCTAACCGTGCGTGCGGCGGTGCGGATCTAACCGTGCGGTGGCGTGGATCTAAGAGTGCCGGTGAGGATCTAACCCTCAAAAATAGTTGAAATGTCTCTCTCTGTCTCACTTTCGTTTATCTTCTCAGATCTGTTGATGATGAAGAACACCAAGACGGTGGCCGTGCCGACAGTGCTCACCGATGCCAAGACGATTGAAGCCATCGCCTACAACATCGCTGTGACGGCGCAGATCCAGCCTTCAATGCCGGAGCCTGCCGATGTCTCACTTCCGTTACCCTCCTCAGATCTGTTGCTGATGGACACCAAGACGGCGGCCGTGTCGACAGTGCTCATCGATCGTCTTGAAGCCATCGCCTATAACATCGCTGCAACCTACAACATCGCTGCGACGGCGCAGATCCAGCCTTCAATGTCGGAGCCTGCCGATGTCTCACTTCCGTTACCCTCCTCAGATCTGTTGCTGATGGACACCAAGACGGCGGCCGTGTCGACAGTGCTCATCGATCGTCTTGAAGCCATCGCCTACAACATCGCTGCGACCTACAACATCGCTGCGACGGCGCAGATCCAGCCTTCAATGTCGGAGCCTGCCGATGTCTCACTTCCGTTGCCCTCCTCAGATCTGTTGCTGATGGACACCAAGACGGCGGCCGTGTCGACAGTGGTCATCGATGACAAGACAATTGAAGCCATCATCCACAACATCGCTGCGACGGCACATATCCAGCCCTCCTCCATGTCCAAGTTTACGGATGGCGCAGATCCAGCCCCCTCAGCCGCTCGTCGTCCAGGCCCTTCTAGCCCATCGGTGCGCGGCCGTGTTCGACGCCGCAAATTGGGATAAATTATGATAAATTTGTATTTTTCAATTTCAATTTGGGATAAAATTGTTCGAACTACTACCTCCGTGTCAAAAAAAGCTTCTCCACTTTCTCGATGTGTCCCTGTACATCCGAATGTATGATTTGAATTCTATCCCAACTTGATTGGGAAGATTGATATGTATTTGATCCGAGAGGCTGGTACATGCTTTCACTTTTGGGATCCCTTCACTTTTATAAGATGTTCATGCATGAAAATTATCGCGCGCATTACTTAGCACAACTAGGAAATTGTACGACAAAATACAGTGGTTAGAGCCACACCAAAATACAGTGGTTAGAGCCATCTACTGAATAACAATTCTATACTATCTAAATCATCTACCACAACCACATAACTGCTAGGACAGGGATGACACCTAATAAAACTGCCCAGATGAATCTACTTTTCGCCTCTCCCATCACTTGAAGTTCATGTTCTAGATTTTCTACCACTTGATCAAATACGGCAAGATCTGTCTCAAGTATCAACTTCTCCTTGCGAATAAGCTCTGAATTCTTCTTTTCTTCCTCCACAGTATGCTTCAGCTCGAATATCATCAGGTTTTTATGGGCCAATTCATCACCTAAATTGGCCACCTTCTCCTCCAAATCCATCCTCTGGCTACACCACTGGGTTGATTCATCTTGGTATGCAATGTACCATGGATCATCGGCTTGCCTAACGAGCTGTAACAATAATGGAAAAAAGAACAACTGAAATCACTCCAACAGGCCATGGCGGCACTTCAAATTCAATGGTAGTACAGAGAGCGTAAGCTAGATACCCGCACTTCCGATGAGGTAGGAGAAGTAGAATGTGGCCACGACATGATCGAATCCCCACCCTCACGGTGTACCCGCTACGACCAGACATTGAGGACTATTTCGCACCTGCAAACTCCAAATAAATTATGGGAACCGAATCGATTAGGGGGCGGGGGAGGCGGAAGCGGAGGTCGTCGTGGGCGGCGGATCTGCTTGTGGCGGAGCAAATCCCGGTCGTCGTGGGCAGCGGATCTGCTTGCAGCGGACTTTCCTGCGGTGGGTACAATGCGTGCGGACGAAACAAGTGCTGGAGCCGTGGTTGACGTGCAGCGCCGCAGTCCGTCCGATGCCGCCGGGGAACAGAGCCGGCGGCGCGACGAGGCGCCGGCGATGGCTGCTCCATCCGAGGGTGGGGAACGAGCTGCCAGCGGTTCTCCAATGACTAATGAGATGCACAACACTTGGTTCCAGCCATGTTTAGCACAAGATTCACTTTAGATTAAGCTGCGAAAATAGTCACCTGCTGGGTCTAGCTTAAGAAAAATTAATTAGCGAACTTGTTGCTTCTCTCTAACTAAAAGCAGGGATATATGCCTTTTCACTAAGGGCGACCCCAGCGGTCATTGGCTGAGGCAGCCCCACAGAGCGGCTCTATATGATTTTCTCTAAATAAATAGACGACCCCAGCGGCCATTGGCTACGGAGGCCCCACAGAGCGGCAATATATGATTTTCTCTAAATAAATTGACGACCCCACTGGTCATTGGCTGCGGCTAGCCCCACAGAGCGGCAATATATGTCTTTTCCTGAAAATTACATGACCCCACTGGTCATTGGCTGCGGCAGCTCTATAGAGCGGCCCCATTTGTCATTGGTAGCACCGCGTATACAATCAGGAAATAAAATGGCCCACACGTCAGCGATAGATGGATGGCTGCTCCGACGTGTCTCCTGACCCTACCCGTCAGCACCATTCAAAAGCATCGGTCAATTCACAACCACCGCGGCTCCCTAGCCGTCACCGGTAACAGTCAAGGCCTCTGACCAGACCGCAACCCTCCCATCCGAGCGTCTACGAGGGGTTTCAAACTAGAGCGAGGGGAAAACTGAGGAAAAGTTAAGCGGCTGGGGAAAACTGAGCACAACTAAGGACCCGAGGGCACGAAAATAGAAATCCCTATGATCAAATCTTGATCCCTTCGGGTACCAAAGGCCAAAAGTTGGGGTATGAATCAAGTATCAGAACACTCTTTTGACCGCCATTAGATGACTTTCCTTTGAGGCGGCTTGATATCATGCACACACTCCCACACTAAGCATCATATCAGGTCTAGATGCACAATGATAAAGCAACAATCAAATCATAGAGCGATAAAGCTTTTGATCCACTTCCTTACCATTTGGATTGAGTTCAAGATTAACCTTGGTAGGCATGGGTGTCTTGGCTCCTCTAACTCCGGAGTCCATCTTGAATCTCTTGAGCATGTATTGGGTGTAATTGAATTGATTAATAAAGGTACCTCCTCTCAATTGCCTCACTTCAAAGCCAACTCTGTTAAATGAACTCCTTCTTTGTAAATGAAGACGTCTCTGTTAAAGATTTTCGGACTGCCCCGAGGCTCTCTGACAACTTCCTTTTGCCTCTATCTCCTCAAGCTTTAGATGAAGTTAGAGAGCTGCAAGCCAGAACTGCCATTGAACTCACACCCAGTCCTGATGTCTGGTCATACCCCTGGGGCCCAATTTATTCCTCCAGGCAATACTACAAATTCTGCTTTAAAGACCTTCAACCTCACATCTCTACTGCTTGGCTATGGAAATCAAAGTGTACACCTAGAGTCAAATTCTTTGGTTGTCTGGTCCTAGTTGACAGACTCAACACAAGAAACATGTTGAGGAGGAGGCAGTTTGATCTGGCCTCGGGCTTTTGATGCATGATATGTACAAATCCTCCTGAAGAAACATTGGAACATCTCTTGTTTCACTATGATTTTAGTAGAGAATGCTGGCAGGTCATTGGTATGCAGTGGAGTGATGCTGGTGACAGACTTCAGATTATTGAAGATGGCAAGCAGAGATGGAGGAGACCACTTTATATGGAGACCTTCTTGCTTGCATCTTGGAATATTGGGAAGGAAAGGAATAACTGCTATTTCCAAGGAGTAGTTCCCACTATAGCATCCTGGAAAGTGAGGCTTAAGGCTGACCTGTCACTCCTGATACATAGGACTAAAGCCTCTTTGCACTCTGATATTAGAGATATTGTAGCTAAATTGTAGTTTCCCCCTTTACTCCCTCCCCCCCTTGGGAGAGATGCTCTTTGTTTGGATGTATATATCTCTGATGTACAGAACTATGTAACTTTCTCTTGATTAATATATAAAGGCAGTAGGAGCTCCTCTCCTACTGTCATAAACCTTCAAAAAAAAGAATTTCAATTCTCCATCATCGACATTTCAAACTTGTCGGTCATTAGCCTTGCAAACTTATCATTGAAATATTTGTTAGAAGAACCAAAGATAATGTCATCTACATAGAGTTGGCATATGAAGAGCTCCCCATTAACCCTCTTAGTAAAAAGAGTGGGGTCAATTTGGCCTATTTCAAATCCACGGTCTACAAGTAACTTTCTAAGGTGCTCATACCACGCATGTGGAGCTTGTTTAAGTCCATAGAGTGCCTTATCGAGCTTGTAGAATGGTTAGGGAAATTAGGATCCTGAAAGCCCGGGGGGTTGCTTTACATATACTAACTCATGCAAAGGACCATTAAGAAATGCACTCTTCACATCCATTTGTTGCAACTTAAAATTATGGTGTGAAGCATAAGCAAGAAGGATACGGATGGACTCAAGGCGAGACACGGGTGCAAAAGTCTCTCCATAATCAATGCCTTCAACTTGAGAGAACCCTTGAGCAACCAAGCGAGCCTTGTTCCTCACAAAAATTCCATTTGCATCATGCTTGTTCTTGAACACTCACTTGATTCCAATGACGTTGTGGCAATCTTTGGGCTTCTCCACTAATGACCAACCTTTGTTGCACTCGAAGTTGTTGAGTTCTTCATGCATTGCTTCCACCCAATCCGGGTATTCAAGCACTTCAAAGACCTTTTGAGGTTCCACACAAGAGATATAAGCATGATGGCTACTAAAGTTGGCCAATTTTCTCCTTGTGGACACTCCCTCCTCACACTTCCAATCACGCTCTCTATAGTATAACTTCCTTTGTGGAGAGCTTCTTCCACCTTCTTAGCATGTTGGTCTTCTTGATGACCCACAAGTATAGGGGGTGTATCGTAGTACTTTCGATAAATAAGTGTCAAACCCAATGAGGAGCAGAAGGTGTTGACAAGCAGTTTTGATCAAGGAATCACTGTAAATACTAGCAAATGGGTTTTCAGGGGTATTTGATAATGTAGATAAATAAAGTACGAGTAACGTTCCTGAGGACACACGGGAGTTTCTGTCAAGTGCTTTCGCTTCATATAGTTGATTAATCTTCATTGGTTTGATAGATGTTATGGGGGTGAACCTATGCTAATGCACTACACCAACTAGGACTAATACATACTTGTGATTATACCCCTTGCAAGCATCCGCAACTACAAGAAAGTAATTAAGATAAATCTAACCACAGCCTTAAACTCTGAGATCCTACACTCCCTGGTGCAATGGTTTGCTAACGGGGGTTTAGGTTTCCGTCGCTCCGGCAACCCCAGAATTAGTAGCCAAATACACAATACATTCCACTAGGCCCATAAAGGTGAAGTATCATGTAGTCGACGTTCACATGACAGCACTAGTAAAATAGCACCACAACATAAATATCAGACCATTAAATATTACTCAACATAGTTCCACTACTAACATCTTGACTTCTCCCATGTCATCAAGAACTAAACGAACTACTCACAAGACATCATATGGATCATGACCAGAGATGAAATAATGATGAATAACAATCTGGACATAAACCTTAATTCAATGGTTTCACTCAATAGCATCAACTACAAGTAGTAATCAACACCGGGAAAGTTTCCCCTATGAACTAGACAAGATTCACCCCAAGATGTTACAGCGGCACAGCGTGGTGATGATGGTGATGAAGGTGCTAGTGGCTATGGTGATGATGATGATCCCGATGAAGCCCAGCTCGATGACGGTGATGATGGTGATGATTTCCCCCCTCCGGGAAGGAATTTCCCCGACAGATTTCTGCCTACCAGAGAGCTTTCTCTCTCTGTGTGTTTTCCACCCCGCAGAGGCGGTGGAGTCTTTCTGCGATCCTCTCCCCCAGTCTTAGGTTTTCAAGGAGACCCTATACGCGAAAGGGCGATGGCCGAGGTGGGCCAGGGCGACCACACCACCAGGCAGCGCGGCCTAGGGCTAGCCTGCGCCACCAGGTGGTGTGGGCCCCTGGTGGCTCACCTCGCCCTCTCCTTCTAGCTACTTCCATCTTCTGGCGAAATAGGAACTTCTGGGTATTTTTTTGGAATTGCTGGTCTTCAGAAATATTGTATCTTGACGGTCCTTTTTCCAGCAGAATCCTGACTCTGGCAGTGAATTCTCCAATAATCATCAAACATGCAAAATAGAGGAAATAACATAAGTATCATCTCTAAATATGAAATATATCAATGAATAACAGTAAATTATGATATAAAATAGTTATGCAAAATGGACTTATCAACCCCCCCCCAAGCTTAGACCTCGCTTGTCCCCAAGCGAAAACTAAACTCAGTAGACATGACCACAGGTTTATGGAGTGAAGTGTCGATAAACAAAATACGGACAAGAAGCATCACACTTACTAATACACAAGTCATAATAGACAGCAACTTCCCTTTATATAATTTAACTTGCAATGAGCAAAGGAGTCACAATAAAGGTGCACAAAGAAAATCATGATTGGTGATGGCAAACCCTTGTTCTTGGTCAGAGAACAATAAACAGATTGTACTTATATTTCGATCAGAGCCTTTATATCAGAGCTTATATTGCAAAAATCACATGCTCAATCATAACAATCTCTTTACGGTCATTGATAGCTTTCAAAGATATATTCATTCAGATAAAAGCATCGTACTAAACAAGGAAGGATAAAAGACATGATTGCAAAAATCAACATATGGATGGCTGTATCACAACAACTCAAATGCTTGCTTGAGATAGAGAGGAATAGGCTGACTCAACATAAAAGTAAAAAGATAGGCCCTTCACAGAGGGAAGTAGGGATTAATCATGTGCTAGAGCTTTTCATTTATAAAATAGAGATAAAAATTGCTTTGAGAGGTGGTTGTTCCTGTCAATGAATGGCAACGGAGTTCTTTCTATCTTTCATACTAAACAAGTTGAGAGCAGTTCCAAATTGTAGATAAAGGCATTTATATGCACTTTTTATAGTTTGGCACTCCTCCCCACCTTTCCTTTCACAAACCATGGCTAACCGAATCCTTCGGGTGCCTGCCAACTTTCTTATACCATGGAGGGGTGCATTTTTATTTATTTTTCTTTTTGAAGTTATAATGGTCTGACCAGCTCCCTTGCAAAATTAGTGACAAATAGATGAAGCATTCATGTCAAGGGGTACTAAATTTAGTATGGAAGATAACAAACTCAACCACTATGTCCTCATGAGCTAAAAACAGTGTCACAAACTAAGAAGTATTTTGAAGGTTTTGAAAGGTAGCACATAAAAATTTACTTGGAATGGCTTGAAATGCCATGCATTGGAATTTATAGTGGACTCTTTGGAGTAACTTGGTTTTGGGGAGTTGGATGCATGAGAAGTATTCCCTCTCAGTACAGGTTTTTGGCTAGCAAGGATGGGTAGCAAGAATAAGAGTTGAGTGAAACAAACAAACATACATGTGATAGAAAACAATCATGCAATCTTCCTTGGAAGTACAAATGATCTTAACTTGAGAATACTAAGCTTATGAGCCAATCAAGAAAGAAAGATAATGAAATAATGTATCTACATGTATTTCCCTCTTTTCTACTCAAGCCTCAAAGTATTGTTGCTACTGACCATTGCTAAGTTTGCCAAAACCAACTAGATTTACTATGCTCCCAAAGTGATACCAATACTAATCAACAAGATTAATCACATAACAAAAATTACAAACTAAAATAAAGCGTGCAAAAAGTAAATGGTAAGACTTCTCATTAATATTTCATAACCGCAACTCACACCAAGGGATACATAGATAACCAACTAATAGAGAGATACTTCCACACTGCAAACTATCCTATATGCTAACTTCTCTACTCATGATATGACTCTACTGAAAAGTAAATGGGTAAAAGGTAATGATGTGATACCACGACACTCCCCCAAGCGTGGAACACGCCAAGGGGATGCCAATACCAATGACGAATTACTCCTTCAGTGGTGGTGGTGCATCTTATCATCATCAAACTTCCATGGTAGAGGCTCCCCATCAAGAAAGGATGACTTGATTTCCAATATCCTGAAACTGGCAACAACACTTATTTGTTTAAACCTAGCCTCATACTCACAGTTTTGATTTTGCATGTCGTAGAGTTGTGCTTGTAATTTGTTGGTGGTCTCATGGAGTGATAAGATGTCATCCCAAAGCTCGACAATCTCCTTCTTGTGCTTGGCGATGAGTTCTACATTTATCCTATGGATAATGTCCACCTCGTGTTCTGCCATCTTCTTGTATCTAAAGACCTCTTGCTCCAGCTCTTTTATCCTATCTTCCAGACTGCCCTCTCCTTTAGGACCTCAAACATCTTCTATCTGCACCTTCCCATCATTGAGCGACAACTCCTTGGGATGCATCTTCAGCTCCCTCATGTACGGGTTAATGATGTCTGATACGTCTCCAATGTATCCATAATTTTTGATGCTCCATGCTTGTTTTTACACCATTTGCTTAGTGTTTCATTACACTTTGTGGTATTTTTATGCATTTTCTGGAACTAACCTATTAACGAGATGCCACAGTGCCAGTTCCCTGTTTTCTGCTGTTTCTGTGTTTCAGAAATGTTACACAGGAAATATTCTCGGAATTGGACGAAACAAAAGCCAGACGTCCAGATATTTCACGGAGCTTCCAGAAGACCGAAGAGGAGACAGAGCCGAGCCAGAGGGTGGCCACACCATAGGGCGGCGCGACCTAGGGCTGGCCCGTGCCCCCTGGTGGTGTGGGCCCCCTGGTCCACCTCTGACGCTGCCCCTTCACCTATAAAGACCCCCCGACGGGAAAAACCTAAAGACCTGATCACTTTTCTAGAAACACAACGTGATCCGCCGTCGTCGTCGACCCGAGATCGGGAGGGTCTAGAAGCTCTTCCCAGCACCCTGCCGGAGAGGGGAATTGCCACCGAAGGTCTTCTTCATCGCCATGCTTGCCTCCGGCGCGATGAGTGAGTAGTCTACCTTGGACTATGGGTCCATAGCAGTAGCTAGATGGTTGTCTTCTCCACCATGTGCTTCATGTTTAGATCTCGTGAGCTGCTTTACATGATCGAGACTACCTTTATGTAATTCTACATGTTGTGTTTGTTGGGATCCGATGAATATTGATGTTATGATTGAGTTGATATGCTGAATATTATCTTATGTTATCTCTATGTTGTTAATGATCTTGCATGCTCTCCGTTGTTAGTAGCTATCTTGGCCGAGTAGTTGCTAGTGACTCCAAGAGGGGGTATTTATGCTCGATAGTGGGTTCATGCCTCTATTTAATCTGGGGAAGTGACAAAAACCTCTAAGGTTGTAGATGTGCTGTTGCTACTAGGGGAAAACAACATTCATATGCTCGAGGGCATATGCTTTGTTTACATTACACACTTTGCTTAATGCAATTATCTGTTGTTCGCAACTTAATAATTGTGGAGTTCTCGGATTGATTCGCCACAAGTGGATTATTAGTCATAGATGCAGTTGGATGGCGGTCTATGTATCTTGTTGTAATGCCCAGAGTAAATCTCATAGTGATATTCTCGACATGCACGTTGTCTTTATTCTATCAATTACCCAACTGTAATTTGTTTACCCAGCATGTGTTATTTTATCTTATGGAGCGACCCCACTAGTGAACTGTGGATCCCGGTCTTATTTCCTTTATATTGCTATCACCTGTTTACTTTACTCGCACTATTTACTTTACTCGCATATAACTATTGCTTTCCACTCGATACGCTCATTCCTTTGTTTCAAGCAAACCGGTGAGATTGACAACCTCATCGTAAGTTGGGAACAAAGTATTTGGTTGTGTTGTGTGCAGATTCTGTGCTTGCAGCTGGCAAAGCAAAGCTTAGACGAGTGATTGCTGGGATGATGGCACCAGAAAAGAGTTGGTGCCTAGTTGAAAGTCCAGCCCGTTGGGAACCCCAAGAGGAAGGTGTGATGAATACAGCAGCAAGATTTTCCCTCAGTTAAGAAACCAAGGTTTAATCGTTCAGGAGAAGAGCAGACAATGACGACTGAAGGTGATGCGGACTGGCTTAGTAACACTCCAGCAAGGGCGCCGTTTAACGATACTTGTTGACTCATCTTCGGCCAGTAGCAACGCGGAACCTGCACACAACACAACCAAGTACTTTGCTCCCAACTTGCGATGAGGTTGTCAATCTCACCGGTTTGCTTGAAACAAAGGTTATGAGCGTATCGAGTGGAAAACAGTAGAGTATGCAAATAAAGTAAGCAGTGCGAGTAAAGTAAACAGTGCGAGTAAAGTAAAGAGGTGATAGTAATATGATGGAAATAGGACCGGGGTCCATAGTTCACTAGTGGTGTCTCTCCATAGAATAAATAACTCATGCTGGGTAAACAAATTACAGTTGGGCAATTGATAGAATAGAGATAAACGTGATATATCGAGAAGATCACTATGAGATTTACTCTGGGCATCTATTATATTATTAAAACAACTAACAACTAACGGTGGAGATTGTCCGCTCTAAAGTTACGATATCTCAATGGCTTAGATTTAGCATTATCAACCACGTAGCACGTTCGCAATCTCCAAAGACGTATACAAGCTAGACTCTGATTGATTAATGCCTTACCGCACGTTTGCATACGTATACAAGCTAGACTCTGATTGATTAATTCCTTACCGTACACAAATAGAAGTCCAATCTGTATTGGTGCACTACTAGGAGTCTAATTAACGGACGAGTCATGAAACAGAAAGGCAACTACAAATCCTGATCCAAGACTACTCCGCTGCGGGGCAAAAATTCAAGCAGTAACAAAGCTGCGGCGCAAAGGGCGGCGAGCAATAACGAAGAGAAATCAGAATCGTTCAACGAGATACGAACGGTCCAATGGCGTGGTCGGGATCAGAATCATCGATGCGACGCACGCACCATGAAGCCTGCATATGAATCGCTGACATGCGGCAAGAACGCCTTAAAGACAAGCTGAGTAGCTAAGGAGAGCTGCCCCCTACAATCAGGCTCCTCGAGCGGGTGTCAAATTTTTGGCCGGCCGGAGCCTTGATCGTAGCTTGGAGAATGATGGATGAGTAGCACCACATGTTTGCTGGATCTATTTTATGGATGACATGCATGATTCATATCTGATGGCCTTTATAACCCACGTCTACAGACAAAAGCCACAACGGTAAAAAAAGAACTCCGGCCACCACGATTGATCAAAGAACCGTACATCTTGATTGTTGTGGTTTTCCAACAATGATGGAAGTATCGTATCAAAGTATACATCAGCAAGTTGAGATGAACAAAGTTAAAGGGTTAGTAAGACTTGCATAAAGTCTACAGCGATCCTGAGACGATGAAGATTGAGACCTTTTGCGAGCCGACGAGGGTCTAGGACAAGCTTTGTATCGATCTGGCGAAAAACGACTGCGTCGGCGGATTTGATTCATTATCAGCCACATCACTTAGTGCTATTGCAATCTTGAAGGTAGAGTACAAAGGCTTGATATCAATCTGGCGAGAAATGACTGTGTCGGCGGATTGGATTCAGTATCATCCACATCACATAGTGCTCTTGCAATCTCGAAGGAAGAGTACAAAAGCTGGGTACTCTACAATCAAAATATCTCAACTATTTAGATTCATGAGCATCCATGGATCCACCAGAGATTAACAGATTTCTTCCAATTCATAAAGAAATGTTTACAAGCTGGACATGATGGAGTGGGTAGTACATTTTTTTAAAGTATACATACTTATTTAGAAGCTTTAGAAATCTTTTTTTAACCTTCAGGACAGCGAGTAACTCAAATAGGGTATATCTTTTCATCAGTTTTGTCAGATTGCTTTTGGCAATTTAGACAATAATTTCAAATTTATAATGCCCGAGTAAGTTCACATGATTAACATATGACATGTTAATAGAAGGAGTTTTGAGGAAACACAAAGAAACAAAGAAAATTTATAACTACATTTCTATCTTTTATCCGCATGCAATGTTTCTTGGAGGCCTTATAAAAAATTTGACGATTCGACTACAATGTCGCAAACGAGTACATCTGGTACAACACTATTTTTTAAAATGTTATTAGATGGAAAATTAATCAAAAATTATATGATCAAATTGGTTGTTGGAGTACGAGGAAAAAATTACAAGTGAATACAATATATGCTTGAATGTTTGAGTCCTACTTGGAGGACTAACCAATGAAATTATGTGGCTTTTATATTCTGTCCGATTTGAGTATAGAAAAATAATTGAATATATTTTCACATTTTATTTCTCTTCAATTGTTCAAGAAAATAAGATGAATAAAATATAATTATTCAAATAGTCTCATTTCTAGCCGCGCAATTGCGCGGGCCCTCCAGCTAGTTACAACAAAATACATAGACCGCCATCCAACTGCATCTATGACTAATAATCCACTCCCGGGGATATCAATCCGAACACCCCAAGAGTATTAAGTTGCGAACAACAGATAATTGCATTAAGCAAAGTGTGTAATGTAAACAAAGCATATGCCCTTGAGCATATGAATGTTGTTTTCTCCCTAGTAGCAACAGCACATCTACAACCTTAGAGGTTTCTGTCACTCCCCCAGGTTAAGCAGAGGCATGAACCCACTATCGAGCATAAATACCCCCTCTTGGAGTCACTAGCAACTACTCGGCCAAGATAGCTACTAACAACGGAGAGCATGCAAGATCATAAATAACATAGAGATAACAAAAGATAATATTCAGTACAGCAACTCAATCATAAACACCAATATTCATCGGATCCCAACAAACCAAACATGTAGAATTACATAACGGTGATCTCAATCATGTAGGGCAGCTCATGAGATCTAAACATGAAGCACATGGTGGAGAAGAAAACCATCTAGCTACTGCTATGGACCCATAGTCCAAGGTAGACTACTCACTCATCGCTCCGGAGGCAAGCATGGCGATGAAGAAGACCTCCGGTGGCGATTCCCCTCTCCGGCAGGGTGCCGGGAAGAGCTTCTGGACCCTCCCGATCTTCGGGTCGACGGCGGCGGCGGATCGCGATGTGTTCTGGAAAAGTGATCGGGTACTTAGGTTTTTTCCGTCGGCGGGTCTTTATAGGCGAAGGGGCGATGTCAGAGGAGGAGCCAGAGGCCCTCACGCCAGGCTCGCTCGGCCAGGCCCCTGGCCGCGCCACCTGTGCGTGTGGGGCCCTGGTGGCCCCCTCCTACTCTCCTTCGGATCTCTGGAAGCTTCCGGGTAAAATAAGACTTCAGGAACTTGTTTCGTCCAATTCTGAGAATATTTCCTGTGTATCACTTCTGAAACACAAAAACAGCAGAAAACAGGGAACTGGCACTATGGCAACTCATTAGTAGGTTAGTTCCGGAAAATGCATAAAAGTGCCACGAAGTGTAACGAAACAATAGGCAAATGGTGTAAAAACAAGCATGGAGCATCAAAAATTATAGATACGTTGGAGACGTATCAACGAGGCGCCTTATAAATGGTCCTGAGCTGTCGCGAAGCTAGCAAGCATCACCTTCTGGAGTTTGGCTTTTTTCTACTGGAGTTGATAAACCTTGGTTTCTTACTGAGGGAAAACTGCTGCTTTACTCATCATACCTTCCTCTTGGGGTTCCCAACTGGACGGTGATTCACATCAACTGTACCGCAACAAGCAACAAGTTTTCTGGCGCCTTTGCCGGGGAAAAAGAAGACTTTTGCAAGGGGAGTTTCGCACGCACATCCTTTACTTTGTTTTAAGTTTTGCTTTACTTTATTTTTACTTGCATCGTTTTATCAAAAACCCAAAAAAATTAGTATCCTTTATAATTGTTATTTCTTTACTTTTAGTTCATTATGTTATTCCCTAAGTACATTTTGGAGGACCTTTCAACAGGTAGTGGTTCAATTATTGGGAAAGATAACATTGAGGAGTACTTTAATCATATTAGTATGCATAAAGAAGTTGAGGAAAAGTCTTTGGCTGAGCTTGCTGCTAGCATTGAAGTTGCTTCTGCTTATTTAATTCACATGTTGGAAGCTAGGTTTGCTAGCCTTAATCCTTTTATGCAACACATGTTCCTTAAGCTTCATGAAATTGAAGATCCTGAAAAGAAAGCTTTTATCTTGGAAACTTTGCGTATAGAATTTAGAGATGTTGCCATTGAAGCTAGGAAAGTTCTTAAGCGCTTTAATAAACTTGGTTCACCTATAAAGGTTATTAGTACAAACAATGAAGGAACCGAAATACCTATACCTAGCAAGCTTTTGGGATTGTATGAAGCTTTTGAAAATAATTTTGATTGGATTTGTCCCAAAAATCTTTTTAGTGATTTGAGTGAACCAAAGCATGATCACAAAGGGTCTTCAAAAACTTATGTGGATGAAATACAATGCCATATTGACAAGACCTCTGCAGTTGATCTTAATGCTTCTTTCAAAAATACTTGATTCGCACTTTCTGCGCCTAGCTCAAAGGCGTTAAAGAAAAGCACTCTTGGGAGATAACTCAATGTTTTTACTTTCAGTTCTTTTTCTTTTATTTGAGTCTTGGAAGTTATTACTACTGTAATGACCTCTTCTTATCATTTTTATTTTGTTTTTGTGCCAAGAGAAGCCTCTAGTTTGAGTGAGGTAAGATTTGGGGATGTTGCTGTCCTGAAACTGTTTTCGGTGCTGCACCGTAAAAATTCGTCAAAATTCTCTGTATATCTTTTGGACCTGCGATTTCTTGTGAATATGACCCAGGTTATATCCAAACTTTCATTAGTTGAACACTTTTTTATTTGAGCAACAGAAAACCCTCTAAAAATTCGACCTTTGTCAGCTGTTCTGTTTTGACAAATTTCTGCCAATATTTGTGTTTGCCGCTTTATCGCTTTCTTTTTGAGTTCTTTTGATCACAGAACTTTTGGGGAAGTTGCTACAGTAGTATATACTTTATATGTGGTGGTTTTGAGTTGAAACCTGAAGCAAAAAGGGTTGATTCTATGTTATGCTTACACTAATGTTGCTAATAGATTTGTGTTTAGTTCTGTATGAAGGAAGTTTTCAAGTGTAGGGATCGGAGAATGATGAGATGAGTTGAAGAATGGACAAAAGCTCAATCTTGGGGATGCCCATGTCACCCCAAGAAATATCCAAGAAGTACAAGCGTCAAAGCTGGGATGCCCCCGAGGCACCCCTTCTTCATCGGCAAAAATCAGGTCACCTTTCAATACGCTATATTTTTATTGCTTCATGCATTATGTGTTTTTCTTGGAGCATCAGTTGTTTTAGTTTTCAGTTTTGTTTAGTTTTGTTTCCTGCAATAAATGGTTGGACCCCAACAAATTTCTTTTGGAGAAGTTGCCTTGCTTTTCATTTGCCAAGAACACTACGTTTTTCACTCTATTAATTTCAATGAGTGTTCTCTTTTTCTAGAACTGCGTTTAGCTTTCGATTTTCGCCTTGATTTGTGTTCAGATCTTGTTATATCTTTTCATCAAGGTGTATTTTTTCCTCTGGTCTATATTGGTTTTCATCAGAAGAGTTGGTTATAAAAAGTTTGAATGGTGTTGGAAAAGAGAAAAAGCTTTATGTAAAAAAGTGGTACAAGAAGGAGCTTGTGTAGACTCGGATCCACCTCTGACGCTGCCCCTTCGCCTATAAAGACCCCCCAACGGGAAAAACCTAAAGACCTGATCACTTTTCCCGGCACCCTGCCGGAGAGGGGAGTCATCACCGGAGGTCTTCTTCATCGCCATGCTTGCGTCCGGTGTGATGAGTGAGTAGTCTACCTTGGACTATGGGTCCACAGCAATAGCTAGATGGTTGTCTTCTCCACCATGTGCTTCATGTTTAGATCTCGTGAGCTGCTTTACATGATCGAGACTACCTTTATGTAATTTTACATGTTGTGTTTGTTGGGATCCAATGAATATTGGTGTTATGATTGAGTTGATGTGCTGAATATTATCTTATGTTATCTCTATGTTGTTTATGATCTTGCATTCTCTCCGTTGTTAGTAGCTATCTTGGCCGAGTAGTTGCTAGTGACTCCAAGAGGGGGTATTTATGCTCGATAGTGGGTTCATGCCTCTATTTAATCTGGGGGAGTGACAGAAACCTCTAAGGTTGTAGATGTGCTGTTGCTACTAGGGGAAAACAACATTCATATGCTCGAGGGCATATGCTTTGTTTACATTACACACTTTGCTTAATGCAATTATCTGTTGTTTGCAACTTAATACTTGTGGAGTTCTCGGATTGATTCGCCACAAGTGGATTATTAGTCATAAATGCAGTTGGATGGCGGTCTATGTATCTTGTTGTAATGCCCAGAGTAAATCTCATAGTGATCCTCTCGACATGCATGTTGTCTTTATTCTATCAATTGCCCAACTGTAATTTGTTTACCCAGCATGTGTTATTTAATCTTATGGAGAGACACCACTAGTGAACTGTGGATCCTGGTCCTATTTCCTTTATATTGCTATCACCTGTTTACTTTACTCGCACTATTTACTTTACTCGCATATTACTATTGCTTTCCACTCGATATGTTCATTCCTTTGTTTCAAGCAAACCGGTGAGATTGACAACCTCATCGTAAGTTGGGAACAAATTATTCGGTTGTGTTGTGTGTAGGTTTCGCGTTGCAGCTGGCAAAGCAAAGCTTGGACTAGGTGCCTTATAAATTGTCCTGAGGTGTCGCGAAGCTAGCAAGCATTACCTTCTGGAGTTTGGCTTTTTCCTACTGGATTCGATAAACCTTGGTTTCTTACTGAGGGAAAACTGCTGCTTTACTCATCATACCTTCCTCTTGGGGTTCCCAACTAGACGGTGATTCACATCAACCGTACCACAACAAGCAATGTCCGCAAGGGAATTCTCCTCGAATGAACCAGAAGAAGACATGGTGGCTCTAAAACTGAGAACAACTCCTGACAGAAACAGATCGAAATGAAAACACGACGAGAAAACGATATACAGACCTCGGGGACTCCGGGGGATCATATAGGTGAAAGTTTAACAACAAAAGTAAGGCACATGATAAAACTGGGTCGGAAACAAGTGATACGTCTCAAACGTATCCATAATTTTTGATGCTCCATGCTTATTTTTACACCATTTGTTTAGTGTTTCGTTACACTTCGTGGCATTTTTATGCATTTTCCGGAACTAACCTATTAACGAGATGCCACAGTGCCAGTTCCCTATTTTCTACTGTTTTTGTGTTTCAGAAATTCTACACAGGAAATATTCTCGGAATTGGACAAAACAAAAGCGAGACGTCCAGATATTTCACGGAGCTTCCAGAAGACCAAAGAGGAGACGGAGCTGAGCCAGAGGGCGGCCACACCATAGGGCGGCGCAGCCTAGGGCTGGCCCGCGCCCCCTAGTGGTGTGGGCCCCCTGGTCCACCTCTGACGCTGCCCCTTCGCCTATAAAGACCCCCCGACGGGAAAAACCTAAATACCCGATCACTTTTCTAGAACACATCGCGATCCGCCGCCACCATCGACTCGAAGATCGGGAGGGTCCAGAAGCTCTTCTCGGCACCCTGCCGGAGAGGGGAATCACCACCGGAGGTCTTCTTCATCGCCATGCTTGCCTCCGATGCGATGAGTGAGTAGTCTACCTTGGACTATGGGTCCATAGCAGTAGCTAGATGGTTGTCTTCTCCACCATGTGCTTCATGTTTAGATCTCGTGAGCTGCCTTACATGATCGAGATCACCGTTATGTAATTCTACATGTTGTGTTTGTTGGGATCCGATGAATATTGGTGTTATGATTGAGTTGATGTACTGAATTTTATCTTATGTTATCTCTATGTTGTTTATGATCTTGCATGCTCTCCGTTGTTAGTAGCTATCTTGGCCGAGTAGTTGCTAGTGACTCCAAGAGGGGGTATTTATGCTCGATAGTGGGTTCATGCCTCTATTTAATCTGGGGGAGTGACAGAAATCTCTAAGGTTGTAGATGTGTTGTTGCTACTAGGGGGAAAACAACATTCATATGCTCAAGGGCATATGCTTTGTTTACATTACACACTTTGCTTAATGCAATTATCTATTGTTCGCAACTTAATACTTGTGGAGTTCTTGGATTGATTCGCCACAAGTAGATTATTAGTCATAGATGCAGTTGGATGGCGGTCTATGTATCTTGTTGTAATGCCCAGAGTAAATCTCATAGTGATCCTCTCATCATATGCACGTTGTCTTTATTCTATCAATTGCCCAACTGTAATTTGTTTACCCAGCATGTATTATTTTATCTTATGGAGAGACACCACTAGTGAACTGTGGACCCCGGTCCTATTTCCTTTATATTGCTATCACCTGTTTACTTTACTCGCACTGTTTACTTTACTCGCATATTACTATTGCTTTCCACTCGATACGCTCATACCCTTTGTTTCAAGCAAACCGGTGCGATTGACAACCTTATCGTAAGTTGGGAACAAAGTATTTGGTTGTGTTGTGTGCAGGTTCCACGTTGCTACTGGTTGAAGACGCGCTAACAAGTTATCGTTAACGGCGCCCTTGTTAGAGCATCACGCAGCTAGTGGGAATCACCTTTAGTCGTATCGACATCCTCCTACTGGACGATTAAACCTTGGTTTCTTACTGAGGGAAAAACTTGCTGCTATATTCATCACACCTTGCTCTTGGGGTTTCCAATTGGCCGGTCATTTACTTCATTAATTACACGCCAACAAGTTCTCTGGCACTATTCATCACCGCACCATCAACAAGTTTTTCTGGCGCCGTTGCCGGGGAGGAAGAAGACTTCTGCAAGGGGAGTTTTGCATGCACATCCTTTACTTTGTTTTAAGTTTTGCTTTACTTTATTTTTACTTGCATTGTTTTATCAAAAACACACACAAAATTAGTATCCTTGATAGTTGTTTTTACTTGTCTGCTTTTAGTTTGGCTAGAATGGCTACTCCTGAGAACACCAAGTTGTGTGATTTTACTAGCACTAATAATAGTGATTTTATCTGCACTCCTATTGCGCCACCTGCTCCTGCTGCAAATTTTTATGAGATTAAGCCTACTTTGTTGAACCTTGTTATGAAAGAGCAATTTTCTGGTGCTAGTACTGATGATGCTGCAGCTCATCTCAACAATTTTGTTGAGCTATGTGAGATGCAGAAATATAAGGATGTTGAAAGTGATATTATTAAGCTTAAGTTGTTTCCTTTTTCTTTGAGAGGAAAAGCTAAGGATTGGTTGCTATCTTTGACTAAGAATAGTATTGATTCATGGGCTAAGTGTAAGGATGCTTTTATTGGTAGATATTATCCTCCTGCTAAGATTATATCTTTGCGTAGCAATATTATGAAGTTTAGTCAGTTTGATAATGAACATGTTGCTCAAGCTTGGGAAAGAATGAAATCTATGATCAAGAATTGTCCCACTCATGGACTGACTACTTGGATGATTGTCCAAACTTTTTATGCAGGACTGAATTTTTCTTCAAGGAACCTACTTGATTCAGCTGCTGGAGGCACTTTTATGTCCCTTACCTTGGGCGCCGCAACAAAGCTTCTCGACAATATGATGGTAAATTACTCTGAATGGCACACCGAGAGAGCTCCACAAGGTAAGAAGGTAAATTCTGTTGAGGAAACCTCTTCCTTGAGTGATAAGATTGATGCTATTATGCTTATGCTTTCAAATGATAGGACTCATGTTGATCCTAATAATGTTCCTTTAGCCTCTTTGGTTGCTCAAGAAGAGCATGTTGATGTAAACTTCATTAGAAACAATAATTTTAACAACAATGCTTATAGGAACAATTTTGCTAGTAACAATTATAGGCCGTATCCTTCTACCAATGATAATGGTTATGGTAACTCTTATGGTAATTCCTCCAACAACACTAGGGGCACGCTCTCCGAGCTTGAGGTAATGCTCATGGACTTCATCGGTAAGCAGAATGCTTTTAACAGGTCTGTTGAGGAAAAGTTAGGCAAAATTGATATTCTTGATTCTAAAGTTGATAGCCTTGCTCATGATGTTGAACTTCTGAAATTAAAAGTGTTGCCTAATGATGTGAAAGAGAACAATCCTTTTGCTACTGCTAATGCTATCCAAGTTAGAATTGATGAAAATGTTAGGATGCTAGCAGAATTGCATGCCAGGTGGGAAAGAGAAGATGAGATGGCTAGAAAGATAAAGGTATGTACCATTACTACCTCTAATGATGTTGCTCCTAATGCTAGCAATCCTCTTACTTTGATTGGTGTAGAGAAAACTCCCACTCCTTGTGTTAAAAAGCCTAAAACTGCCAAAACTTTTTCTCAAAAGAGTGCTAAATTTTTTCGGAGTGTAGGAAATGATAGCTCTATTTCCTTTAATGATTTTGATGTTGATGGCTGCAATATATCTGAAGTTATTTTGTTCTTGCAAAAGCTTGCTTTGACCCCTAATGCCAGTTCTATAAATGTTGCTTTTACTAAGCATATTACCAATGCTCTTATGAAAATTAGGGATGAAAAGTTGAAGCAAAAAGCTTCTGTTCCCAAGAAGTTAGAAGATAGTTGGGATCCCATCATTGTTATGCATGTTAATGGTTTTGATTGCCATGCTTTATGTGCTCTAGGTGCTAGCATTTCTATCATGCCTAGAAAGATTTATGACATGCTTGATTTACCACCGCTTGAAAAGTGTTATTATGATGTTCCTATTGCTGATGTTGCTAAGAAGAAACCTTTGGGAAGGATTAATGATGTTCTTATTGTGGTTAACAATAACCTTGTTCCCGTTGATTTTCTTGTCATGGATGTTGAATGCAATGCTTCATGTCCTATTATTTTGGGAAGACCCTTTCTTCGAACTGTAGGTGCTATCATTGATATGAGGGAAGGCACCATCAAATATCAATTCCCACTCAAGAAAGGTATGGAACACTTCCCTAGGAAGAGAAAGAAATTAGTTTTTGACTCTATTCTTAGAGCAAATTATGAGCTTGATGCTTCATCACTTGATATTACTTGATTCGCATTTTCTGCGCCTAGCTCAAAGGCGTTAAAGAAAAGCACTCTTGGGAGATAACCCAATGTTTTTACTTTCAGTTCTTTTTCTTTTATTTGAGTCTTGGAAGTTATTACTACTGTAATGACCTCTCCTTATCATTTTTTATTTTGTTTTTGTGCCAAGAGAAGCCTCTAGTTTGAGTGAGGTAAGATTTGGGGATGTTGCTGTCCTAAAATAGTTTCGGTGCTACACCGTAAACATTCGTGAAAATTCTCTGTATATCTTTTGGACCTGTGATATCTTGTGCATATGCCCCAGGTTATATCCAAACTTTCATTAGTTTAACACTTTTTGATTTGAGCAACAGAAAACCCTCTAAAAATTTGACCTTTGTCAGCTGTTCTGTTTTGATAGATTTCTGCCAATATTTGTGTTTGCCGCTTTATCGCTTTCTTTTTGAGTTCTTTTGATCACGGAACTTTTTGGGAAGTTGCTACAGTAGTATATGCTTTATATGTGGTGGTTTTGAGTTGAAACCTAAAGCAAAAATAGGTTGATTCTATGTTATGCTTACACTAATGTTGCTAATAGAGTTGTGTTTAGTTTTGTATGAAGGAAGTTTTCAAGTGTAGGGATCGGAGAATAATGAGATGAGTTGAAGAATGGACAAAAGCTCAAGCTTGGGGATGCCCATGTCACCCCAAGAAATATCCAAGAAGTACAAGCGTCAAAGCTTGGGGATGCCCCCGAGGCACCCCTTCTTCATCGGCAAAAATCATGTCACCTTTCAATACGCTATATTTTTATTGCTCATGCGTTATGCGTTTTTCTTGGAGTGTCTGTTGTTTTAGTTTTCAGTTTTGTTTAGTTTTGTTTGCTGCAATAAATGGTTGGACCCCAACAAATTCCTTTTGGAGAAGTTGCCTTGCTTTTCATTTGCCAAGAACACTCAGTTTTTCATTCTTATAATTTCAACGAGTGTTCTCTTTTTCTAGAACTACGTTTAGCTTTCGATTTTCGCCTTGATTTGTGTTCAGATCTTGTTATATCTTTTCATCAAGGTGTATTTTTGCCTCTGGTCTATATTGGTTTTCATCAAAAGAGGTGTTTATAAAAAGTTCGAATGGTGTTGGAAAAGAGAAAAAGCTTTATGCAAAAACGTGGTACAAGAAGGAGCTTGTAGACTGCGGCCTAGGCTTTTGCATGTCGTGCTTGATGTCTTTTTGATAGTATGCTTAGTAGTTTTGCTATAGCATGACTTGTCTCAAATAACTGAGATTGCTTAATGAGCCTTTGAAAAAAATCATGCGTTGTTTTAATTATTTGGAAACATTATTTTGGTTTTCTCCTTGATGCTTTATTTGGGTTGACTTGGCACATGCTCACGCATGTTAGACTCACACAAAGTCGCCATTGCCTCTATGATCATTTAGTTTTTGACTTTTGATGCCATCTTATGCTTCTTTTAATGTCGCTTTGTCGCTTTGCATGATTATGGCCATTATTTCTCTCTTAGTTGGTCGCTCCCAGTCTTTTGCTAGCCCTCGCTTTGTACTGAGTATGAGCTCTACTCGTGCATCCAACTCCTAGAAACCGAGTTTGCCATTGTGTCCACTATAAATTCATATGCATGGTATTTGTAAGCCATTCCAAAGTAAATTTTCATGTGCTACCTTTCAAAACTTTCAACCACTTCTCATTTTGTGCCACTGTTTTTAGCTCATGGGGACGTAGTGGTCGGAATTGCTATCTTCCATATTAAATTAAGTACCCCTCGACTAGGCAGCTTCATCTGCTCGTCATTAATTTTGCATGAGAGCTGGTAAGACCATTGCAATCTAATTCTAAAAAAAAGGCGCTCCTCCATGGTATGTGAATGTTGGTGGGCACCCGATGGAATCGGTTAGCCATGGTTTGAGAAAGGAAAGAAGGTGGGGAGGAGTGCCAAAGCTTTATAAAAGAGCACCAATGTGCCAAACTTTCAAAGAAACCGGAACCGCTCTTACTTGTTTATTATGGAAGATAGTAAGACCCCATTGCTAGTCGTTGACAAAAGCAACCACCTCTCAAAACCTAAGTTTTATCTCTGCTTTACAAATGAAAAGCTCTAGCACATGTTTAATCACTGCTTCCCTCCGCGAAGGGCCTTTCTTTTACTTTTATGTTGAGTCACCACCTTCTATCTTTATGCACCATTAAGAGAGCATAGTTGTCATTTTGAGTATAATGTGCATTGTCCCAAAGTTTTCATTGATTGATTCATATTGTTGGTTTCACTTGTTCTCAAATTACTTGTATCTAGTCGCCCTCTTAAACTTGAAGGTGTCCTATACATTTATGTTTTGCTCTCTCATGAAGGACAAGCTGAAAACCATTTGTATATTTTTCCATATGATTTGAACACATGTTTGACTTTCATTGTTTCATTTTCATGATCTTTTGTTTGTGTTCATTTTCATGTTATAACTTGGTTGCTAAGTTTCTTCAATCAAGATTATATCTTTCATGCCCATGTTTTAAGTTCTTTTGATCCCAGCGCACAATGCTTACATATATGGTCAAGATTGTGTAGGTGCATGTCACCTCAAAAATTATTTCTTTTGTTATCACTTACCTACTAGAGGACAAGCAGGAGTTAAGCTTGGGGATGCTGATACGTCTCAAACGTATTCATAATTTTTGATGCTCCATGCTTGTTTTTACACCATTTGTTTAGTGTTTCGTTACACTTCGTGGCATTTTTATGCATTTTCCGGAACTAACCCATTAACAAGATGCCACAGTGTCAGTTCCCTGTTTTCTATTGTTTTTGTGTTTCAGAAATTCTACACAGTAAATATTCTCGGAATTGGGCGAAACAAAAGCCAGACGTCCAGATATTTCATGGAGCTTCCAGAAGACCGAAGAGGAGACGGAGCCGAGCCAGAGGGTGGCCACACCATAGGGCGGCGCGGCCTAGGGCTGGCCCGCACCCCCTGGTGGTGTGGGCCCCCTGGTCCACCTCTGACGCTGCCCCTTCGCCTATAAAGACCCCCCGATGGAAAAAACCTAAATACCCGATCACTTTTCTAGAACACATCGCGATCCGCTGCCGCCGTCGACCCGAAGATTGGGAGGGTCCAGAAGCTCTTCCTGGCACCCTACCGGAGAGGGGAATCGCCACCGGAGGTCTTATTCATCGCCATTCTTGCCTCCGGCGCGATGAGTGAGTAGTCTACCTTGGACTATGGGTCCATAGCAGTAGCTAGATGGTTGTCTTCTCTACCATGTGCTTCATGTTTAGATCTCGTGAGCTGCCTTACATGATCGAGATCACCGTTATATAATTCTACATGTTGTGTTTGTTGGGATCCAATGAATATTGGTGTTATGATTGAGTTGATGTACTGAATTTTATCTTATGTTATCTCTATGTTGTTTATGATCTTGCATGCTCGCTGTTGTTAGTAGCTATCTTGGCCGAGTAGTTGCTAGTGACTCCAAGAGGGGGTATTTATGCTCGATAGTGGGTTCATGCCTCTATTTAATCTGGGGGAGTTACAGAAACCTCTAAGGTTGTAGATGTGCTGTTGCTACTAGGGGGAAAACAACATTCATATGCTCGAGGGCATATGCTTTGTTTACATTACACACTTTGCTTAATGCAATTATCTGTTGTTCGCAACTTAATACTTGTGGAGTTCTCGAATTGATTCGCCACAAGTGGATTATTAGTCATAGATGCAGTTGGATGGCAGTCTATGTATCTTGTTGTAATGCCCAGAGTAAATCTCATAGTGATCCTCTCATCATATGCACGTTGTCTTTATTCTATCAATTGCCCAACTATAATTTGTTTACCCAGCATGTATTATTTTATCTTATGGAGAGACACCACTAGTGAACTATGGACCCCGGTCCTATTTCCTTTATATTACTATCACCTGTTTACTTTACTCGCACTGTTTACTTTACTCGAATATTACTATTGCTTTCCACTCGATACGCTCATACCCTTTGTTTCAAGCAAACCGGTGAGATTGAGAACCTCATCGTAAGTTGGGAACAAAGTATTTGGTTGTGTTGTGTGCAGGTTCCACGTTGCTACTGGTTGAAGACGCGCTAACAAGTTATCGTTAACGGCGCCCTTGTTAGAACATCATGTAGCTATTGGGCATCACCTTCAGTCGTATTGACATCCTCCTACTGGACGATTAAACCTTGGTTTCTTACTGAGGGAAAAACTTGCTGCTATATTCATCACACCTTGCTCTTGGGGTTTCCAACTGGCCGGTCATTTACTTCATTAATTACACGCCAACAAGTTCTCTGGCACTATTCATCACCGTGCCATCAACAAGCTCCGAGGCGACCACACCACCAGGTGGCGCGGCCAGCAGGGGGCTCACGCCATGTGGTGGTGTGGTGCCTCCGGGCACCATTTCCTACTTGTTTTCGTCTCGTAATTTTTTATATTTAATAAAAATAACAAAAGTATAAGCATAAAAGTTTAACGCGAACCTTTTCTGACTAGAACTGTTACCTATTCGAAAACGGACTCTACAGTTTCCTGCATTTGTTCTTTGATGAATTCTTCCAGAGTCACCACTTGAATAATATCGATATCTTCATTATATGAATCTCCAGAAATAGAATTCTTGGGTCTTTGCCCATTCACCACTTGCATAGTGTTATCTTTAAGCGAAGCAATCTTTATCGCACCTGAATGATACACCTCTTCAATAATAAAGGGTCCTTCCCATTTCGAGAGTAATTTTCCTGCAAAAAATCTGAGACGAGACCTATACAATAGAACTTTCTCACCAACATGGAATTCTCTTTTAAGAATTCTCCTATCATGCCACTTCTTAACTTTCTCTTGAAAGAGTCTAGCATTTTCATAAGCTTCACTTCTCCATTCATCTAAAGAACTCAAATCAAGCAACCTTTTCTTACCAGCAAGCTTAAAATCTCTATTAAGCTCTTTCACCACCCAAAAAGCTTTGTGTTCTAATTCTAAAGGCAAGTGACAAGCTTTTCCATAAACCATTTTGTAAGGAGACATGCCCATGGGGTTCTTATAAGCAGTTCTATAAGCCCATAAAGCATCATTTAACTTACTAGCCCAATTTTTCCTAGACCTATTTATAGTCTTTTGCAAGATAGACTTGATCTCTCTATTTGATAACTCTACTTGCCCACTAATTTGGGGATGATAAGCTGAAGCAATTCTATGATTAACATCATATCTAGCAAGGGTCTTCCTAAAACCACCATGAATAAAATGAGAACCTCCATCAGTCATAAGATATCTAGGCACACCAAACCTAGGAAAAATAACATCCTTAAGCATTTTTAACGAGGTCTCACCATCAGCACTCTTCATAGGTATAGCTTCTACCCACTTAGTAACATAATCAACAGCAACAATTATATGAGTATAACCTTCTGAAGGAGGGAAAGGACCCATAAAGTCAAATCCCCAACAATCAAACGGTTCAATAACAAGAGAATAATTCATAGGCATTTCATTGCGTCTAGAAATATTACCAAGTCTTTGGCATTCATCACAAGATAAAATAAATTTTCTTGCATCTTTAAAAAGGGTAGGCCAATAAAAACCTTATTGTAGAACCTTTTGTGCAGTTCTATCTCCAGCATGATGTCCTCCATAAGCACTGCCATGACATTTCCTCAATATCTCTAGTTGTTCATATTCTGGAACACATATTCGCATAATACCATCCACTCCTTCTTTATATAAATGTGGGTCATCCCAAAAATAATGCCTCAAGTCATAAAAGAATTTCCTTCTCTGCTGAGCTGTAAAGGTTGGAGGCAAATACTTGGTGACAAGGGTATAAATAATAGAGCCCGTTACTTGAGTACCCCTGAGGCCCGTTAAGCTAGGACCAAGTGTAATCCTAGTCGAAATACGAGTTCATGTCATATACCGATGTTGTAATATGTATCGGACCCCTCCCGCTCCTTGATACCTGGCCACCTATATATAGGGGCCAGGAGAGGACGGTGAGGGACAGATTGAGAGTAAGTCAAGTCGATCACCATGTTTACTTTCGATACACACCTTGTTTGACTGACTTTACCTTCGAGTTCATCCGACGCCCTATTCCCCCGATCCTAAGTCCTTCATCTAGGACATTTGTCGAGTTAACCCTCGTCAATTGGCGCCGACCGTGGGGAGCAGGGGTGTTGAAATCATGAATTCGACGGCTTTTTCACTTTTATTCAACATCAGTTCAGAAGTCGACAAAAACCAGAAGATGGAGTTGACGATTGGAAGTCTGAGCTTTTACGTCGGACCTTCGGGTTCGACTCGCCTTTCAGATCCAACAAAATTGGATCCGTCGGCAAGGAAAATCAAGACAATCACAATGTCTGGATCATCAGTGGGCTCCTCTAGCGAGGTAAACTCATCGGTCAGCTTCGCAGCAGCAGGAAATACTCAAAGGAAAATCGAAGAAATCGACGGAAATCGGGAAGAACTCGACATAGAAGGAGCAGTGGACAAATCGTACGATAGTCAAAGGGACTTCGCCATCGGAAGCAGTGGTGTCTCTAGAAGCATACATCAATTATGCGTCATCATCACCGAAGCAGCAGAAGAGAACGATCATGCAGACAACGCAGAAGTCGATGCACAAGTTGACAAATCAAGGAGCGATGGTAAAAAGGAGAAAGCGAAAATTTGCGTCTCCACTGGAGAGTGGAGAATCATCATGTCAGCCATCAATCACGATATGGAAGTACACGCCAATTCAAGAAGAGAAGTTCTGATGGGATATCAGCACGCACTGCATCAGCACAAAAAGAAGTTGAGAGAGGAAAAAGACGAGTTCAGGAGAAGTCAAGAAAACAATAGTGTGTCAAGCGGAGCATATTGGGACGAATACAGCAACGCATCAGTGTCTAGCGGAGAAAGGCACAGAGACCCGAAACATAGCAGGAGGACAACAACATGGGCGAGGGAAGAAAGCCGCATAAAAAGCATAAGTGCACATCCATTAGATGATGAGGAAGATTTTGTGCAGGAAACACCAGGGGCAGCATTAGTAGCAGCACAGGCGTATCTACTAACTACGCAACTAGAACCTGGAGATCCGCGGGAGCATATGCATCAAGCCGCAATAAGAAGCCTTGGGTTGGTAGAAGACAGGCTAAGGAAACATCCTCTAGAGAAAAAGGTGACATATCACAAGGATAAGGGAAAGGAAAACTTTAAGCACCAACCCTCGCAAAGCCAAACAAGCGAATCATCAGGCGATGAAAAGTGTAAAGCACGAAGGGAGGATGCAAGGAATATCATAACGCAAGCAAGAGTAAACAACGCGCGTTATGCATGGAAAGAAGAAAATTATGAAGACGATGAAAAAGAGATGGGCGCGCTACGCTTTGCCCGAAGGGTTCGCAGAACGCGAGTACCCAAAGGATTCAAACTTCCACACGATCAGCAAAAGTATGACGAGTCACAAGAACCCGCACTATGGTTATCAGACTACCTACAAGCAGTGCAAATACTCGGAGGAGCGAGAGCAACGGTGATGAAAAGCCTGCAGTTACACCTCACCGGCGCAACACGGTCTTGGTTAAGTACTCTACCCAACAATTCCATCGGGAGTTGGGGAGAACTGGAGAGGCAATTCACAAGAAATTTTCGTTCAACATACAAACGCCTAGCATCAATAGAAGAAGTCAAGACATGCGTACAGAGGACGGACGAAACTCTGCGCTCCTACATACAGCGATGGAGTATAATCAGAAACTCTACAAAAGACGTCTCCAACGAGCGGGCAGTAGATGCTTTTTCGGCCGGCCTGCACCGTTCAGACCTCGTGGAAGAGTTAGGGAGAACAAAGCCTAGGACAGTATCGGAATTAATGGAAGTAGCAAATAGATTTGCCGATGGAGAAGATGCATATAACAACAAAAGGGCACGTTCACCAGAAGTCGATAGAGTAAGCAGGCAAAGGCAAAGGTCTCACAATGAAGATAGCCGCACAAGGTGAAATCAGATAGCTGCAGGATACGAAAGAAGGGATGAGGAAGGCTACGAAAGCAGGAAACTTCAAGGCAGAAGCAATCATGGAGAAGAAAAGCCGATGTACTCTGGCCCATCGGCAAAAGACATGCTCCATGGCCCTTGTCGCATTCATTATGCGTACTTAGATAGGAAGAGAGTTTCTAATCACCAGATGAAGGATTGCAGAACATTCTTAAGGTTGCAAAGCGCTCTGCAGTGAGGAGGCTGCATTTAAAGGGAGCGCCCGGCGTCGAAGCATCAAATCTCAACGTGGGAATCGAAGCGTTGGCGCAGCGCTCTGCAGCGAAGCAACGCGCCATCATGATGATTTGACGCCTTGGGGACTGCTGCATCGCCCGCCGCTTCATCTCACCAACCGCGATCGCGCCATGTGTCCGCAGCCTCTGCATCTTCACATGGTCCTCTGACCGCCCATTGACGCGTGCTGTTGGAGGGCCCAGCAACTTCTGGGGGCCCCTGGCCCTTCGCTCCCTCAAGAGGGCGCGTTCGCAGGCCAGGCTCCCGGGGGCTACTGTCAGTGTTCTGGATACCGGGTATCTCGGTCCACCTGCTCCTGGGCCCCTTCAATGGCCCAGCTTCGGCCCAGGGGTGGAACGACGACCAAAGCCCGGTAGAGAAGACCCTCATGAGGAGGCACCTCATGAGGAGAACGATGGCTAAAACTGCTAAGGACCAGAAGACCTCCTCACGAGCTGTTTCTCATGAGGGGAGGGACCACTTCCACGTCAGCTCGGCACGCTTCCATGCTGAGCAAGAAGATAAGAGCAGAAGACTGCATACCGTCCACGCTACCCCCGATAGGGAGGAGACCAGCTTTCGCCATGCCTGCATAAAGCGGCACAGTGGTTGTTGGCCACCCCCCTAAAAATAGGGTGGACGGTGCAGGGCGCCAGAGGAGGACGTCAGCTTCCTCCACCCACTCCTGTGGACCGGCGCCACTACTCTACGAAGACTACATCTACGGAAGACTCAAGACTATAGCTGTCCTCCCTCCTTGGTCGTGTGTGGCAATCCCTTCCCCAAGATGATAAGGGGAAGGAGGACCTGGGCGCTATAAAAGGAGGGGGAGGCCACCCCTTAGAGGGGATCCGATCTTCATCTCCGGGCTCCTAGCTAGGCTAAGTTGGTTCTTCTACCTTCGGCCAGTTAGAACTCTGTAACCAAGACCTTGTACTCCTCGCGAGGTATCACGTCGTAATACAAGAAGGCAGGAAGTAGGGGTTTTACCTCACCATGAGGGCCCTGAACCTGGGTAAAGCTCGGTGTCTCTCTCTGCAGTGCGTTGTGCATTCGACGTCTCGAGGCTTCCATCACCGTGTTTCGTTGCGATCCAAGATCTCCCATGTTCAGCCCCCTGCGTTCGAATCTTTGGGTCCATCGCGTGGTACCCCGTGTTCTTGCGACACGAAATCCATCGACATTTGGTGCGCCAGGTAGGGGGTTGTGGTGTGTTTTCTTCTAGATCTGCTTCGACATGGCCGACGCCAACGCAAGGCTCGAGCGTCTTCACCGCCACAACGCCGTTTAGGGACAAACCGAGCCCATCTTCCGCCGTCAGCACATCTCGGCCGAGGAGGAAGGGGAGGAAGATCTGGAGTCCTCCTACCTCCCGTCCGGGTGTACAGAGCCTTCGCTCTCCTTCACCGCCACTGCTACTTCTTGCGCTCATTCTGGGATTCAGTTGTCCCCTGTGCAGGCTCTCGCCATGGTGCGGGAGCTGCTGCGCTATCAGCCCACTGCGGACGGACGTGAGGGGTGGCGTGCTTGAATCGCCGAGCTCGTCGCCATCGCCAACGAAGACTCGGCCTAGGGAGGAGCGCAAGGCGCGGGAGATCCAGATCTGGCGGCGGGGCACCGCGCCCCAGGCGCCGGAGATGGGAAGGCCACCAAGGCCAAGAAGGTGGCTTCCCACGCCACATCTTCGCCGCGCGGGGAGCCTAGCTACCAAATCGTCCAACGCGCTCCGGAAGATGCACGCGTCTCCCTTGAGCGCCGCCGCGAAAATCATGACCGCGCCAGCGACGACATCGGCAAAGCTGGCAAGAACGTCAAGACCCCCGGGGACCCTATCTACAACCCCGGGTGCCTTGCTCTCACTCGTCAGCAACGCTATGTGGTCTGGCCTGACAAGTTCAAGCCGGACATCGGCGCGCTTTATGACGGGACCACCAACCCCATCGAATTCCTCCAGCTCTACGTCATCGCCGTGCAGGCCGCGCATGGAGATCAGCGTGCGATGGCCAATTGGTTTCCCATGGCCCTCAAAGATGCTCTGTGAACTTGGCTCATGAATCTTCCTCACAAATCCATGACTTCATGGAAGGACTTGTGCTGTCAGTTCGTCGCCAACTTCATGCCCACGTACGAGCGCCCCGCCACCAAGAATGATCTTAAGGCGGTGTGTCGGTACAAGGGCGAGGCGCTTCGTCAATACATCCAACGCTTCAGCCAGATGAGGAACAAGATTCCCCGGATCTCCAATGAGGAGGTCATCTCCACGTTCTCCACGGGCGTTTCCGACATCAAGATGAGGGAGAAGCTGTCCGTGAATAATGAGCTGACTTTCGTCGTCAGGCTCTTCGAGATCGCCGACAGATGCGCCAAGGCCGAGTAGGGGAGCCTCTTCGTGCACAACCTGCCAGAGGTGCTTCCCCCAAAGCCGAAGTCCAAGGACCCCAAGCGCAAGGAGGCTGTTGTCCTCACGGCGGAGCCTGATTATAAGCAGCGCCGCAGGGACCGCTCCGAGCGCGATAAAGGTCGACGTCGTCGCTACTGCATCCTCCACAAAAAGGACACCCACAATACCAACGATTGTTGGATTGTCCGGAAGTTTCATGAAGAAAATGGTGTCACCAAGTGCCGTGGGAGTATCCGTAGCCACGGCAAGGGTGGATCCCGGGGCCATCGCCGCGACGACGACCGGGACGAGGGTCGCCGCCGCGATGGTCTGTCTCGTGCAGATCCCAAGCCGCTACCGCTGCCTCCACTGGCGAATGATCATCGGGAAGAGAACCAGGGGGCTATCAAGAGCCGCGAGGCTTCGCTGCTTGCCTCCTGGGTGGAGCCCATGCTCCTTTGTCGAATCGTCACTTCAAGCAGCTGTCGTGAGAGATCGCGGCGGCGCAGCCCAGCGCCAGCAACCGCTTGATGAAGTGGTCTACCAGCAAGATCAGCTTCGACGAGGAGGATCATCCTACCTCCACTAAGGGCGTGGGCACAATTCCCCTCTTGTGCATGCCTACCATCAATAACATCGCCGTAAACCGTACTCTCATCGATAGAGGGGTAGGCCTCAACATCATCTCTGTCGAGGTCTTCGAGAAGATGCAGGTGTCGTACCATCGGCTCATGCCAACCCGACCGTTCTTCGGGGTAACAGAGGGTTCTACAACGCCAATCGGGCAGGTGCGCCTGCCCGTCACCTTCGGCACCCGGGACAACTACAGGACAGAAAGCTTCGACTTCAGCGTTGCCTACATTGCGCTGCCGTACAATGCCATGCTCGGCTATCCAGCTCTGGTGAGGTTCATGGTGGCAACACATCATGGCTTCAACGTCCTCAAGATTTCGGGCGCCAACGGCACGATCACCGTGCGCTGCAACGAAAAGGACGCTCTCCGATCTGTGGAGCATGTCTACCGTGAGGCCGCCACCATGTTCCCCGCTGATGAAGATCTGCTGGAGCACTCCGGTGACCTCACGAGGAAGAAGCAGCTCGTGTCGCAAGAGCGGGCTGCTGCGAAGAAGGCCTCTCTCGAGCCCCTCCTGCCGGGCTTGTCAGGGAAGAAGTTCACCGCCTCTGCATCGCCTACTCCAAGTGAGGACCTGGTCCATCCGATGCTGGACATGAGCATTGGGGAAGCTGCGGTACCCTCAGGGAGGAGGCCCCAGTTTACCCAAGAGCGCTCTGCTACAAAGAAGGCCCTGCTCTAGGCTGGGGGCTGCGAAAGCTTCGTCACCATCGGGGTAGGGCTTTCTCCCAAATAGGAAAGCGTGCTCATCACCTTCCTGCGGGCAAACTCTGACATGTTCGCTTGGACTCCGTCAGATATGCCCGGTGTTCCCAGGGAGGTGATTGAGCACCACTTAGACGTGTGCCCTCAGGCACACCCCGTGAAGCAGAAGACCAGGAAGCAAGCACAAGAGAAACAAGACTTCATCGTCCAAGAGATAGAGAAGCTGAAGAAGGCCAAGTTGATACGCGAGGTAGCCCACCCCACCTGGATTGCAAATCCGGTGGTTGTCCCAAAGGCTAATGGCAGTGGGCGCCTCTGCGTGGACTTTACAAGTCTCAACAAGGCCTATCCCAAGGATCCTTATCCACTCCCAAGGATAGATCAAATCGTCGACTCCACCGCCGGCTGCGACCTCCTTTGCTTCTTGGATGCCTTCTCCGGCTATCATCAAATCAAGATGGAAAGGGAGGACGAAGAGAAGACTGCCTTCATCACACCCTGTGGTGTGTACTGCTACGTCTGCATGCCCTTTGGCCTGAAGAACACAGGGGCCACATTCCAAAGGCTCATGCGTAAGGCCTTGGGGGCTCAGATGGGAAGAAATGCGGAAGCCTATGTCAATGACATCATCATCAAGACTCGCGAGAGTCACACCTTCATCGAAGATCTGGAGGAAACCTTCGCCAACCTGAGAAAGGTAAACATCAAGCTCAACCCCACCAAGTGCGCCTTCGGCGTACTATCGGGAAAGTTGTTGGGGTTCCTCGTGTCTCATCGCGGGATAGAGGCGAACCCTGACAAAGTCAAGGCCATCAAAGAAATGCGTCCTCCACGCAATCTCAAGGAAATGCAACTGCCTCGCGGGATGCATGGCAGCCCTAGGGTGCTTCATCGCGAGGAGTGGAGAGAAGGCCCTGCCCTTCTTCAAGCTCATGAAGCGCACTCGGAAGTTCGAGTGGACTTCGGAAGCTGACAAGGCCTTCGCTGAACTGAAGAGGTATCTCACGAGCCCACCGATCATGGTTGCCCCAACGTTCTGCGGGCCCTACTGCTCTACATTGCAGCAACCCTGAGAACTGCAAGCACTGTCCTCGTCGCTGAGTGGGACACCAAGGTAATTGCCAAAGAGGGAATTGATCCTCCTTGCCCGGGGCTCCTCCTGAGGAAGAAGCAGCAATTTCTTCTGTCCCTCAAGAGGAGCTGCCCGCTGCAACTTCGCCGACCGAGCCGCTCTCACAGAGCGACGCTCCTGAACTCCATGAGGAGAAAACTCCTGAGGACACCGCCAAGGTGCAGAAGCCCATGTACTTCATCAGCACGGTACTATGCGACGCACGGGAGCACTACACCATGCAGCAAAAGCTGCTCTACACCCTGCTGATCGCTTGAAGGAAACTACATCATTACTTCCAGGGTCACCTGATTAAGGTGGTCACTGATCGGCCCCTAGAGACCATTCTACGCAACCCAAATGTCACCGGACGGGTGGCAGAGTGGGCCGTGGAGCTTCAGCCCTTCGAGATCTCCTTCGAAACCACCAAGGTGATCAAGAGCAAAGCTTTGGCTGAGTTCACCGCCGAATGGACTGATCCATTCGCCGACGAACCTCCAGAGGTGGAGTCAACGCTTCCAGGAGAAGAAGTCCCAGGCCTCTAGGTCATGCACTTCGACGGCGCCTTCAACCTCCCTGGCGCGGGGGCTAGCACCATCCTTACCTCTCCCTCTGGGGACAAGCTCTTCTATGCCATCCAGCTCTGTTTTAAACCAGAGCACAAGGTCTCCAACAACATCGCGGAATATGAAGGACTACTCGCTGGCCTAAGGGCAGTGAATGCTTTGGGCATCAAGCGCCTCATCTTCAAGGGAGATTCACAGCTGGTTGTGAACTTCTCAACCAAGAGCTACACTCCAAAGGATGAGCACATGACAGCTTATCTTGAGGAGCATCGAAAGATGGAAAAACGCTTCCAAGGTTTGGAGCTGAAGCACATTCCAAGAGGAGAAAATGTAGAAGCGGATGAAATCGCCAAGCGCGCCTCTCATCGCCTAGCACAACCTGCCGGCGTCTTCGAGGAGCACCTCTTCAAGCCGTTCGCTTCTCCATCATCAACAGGATCCGACCTTCCACCTGCCTTGCCACCGCCACCGGAGCAGGGGGCTCCAGATTGTGGGCCTCCTTGGGTGACCGCATCCTTCTGGCATTGGCGCGGCAGGAGGGAGTGGATTGGATCCTTGAGCTCAAGGCTTTCCTTGTCAGCAGCAGGCTTCCTGAGGACGAGTCGGAGGCCGAAAGGATAGTACGGCAAGCTTCGGGATACTGCGTCAAGGATGGTGACTTGTACTGGCGTCGCCCAAACGGTGTCGCTCTGAAGTGCATATCTACTCACCAGGGCCAAGAGCTTCTCAGGGACATCCACGCCGGCGAGTGTGGGCATCATGCCTCTGCTTCAACCCTCGCCGCAAAGGCGTATCGAAGTGGCTTCTACTGGCCTTCGGTGCTCTAGGACGCGGCGGAGATGGTCAAGAGGTGCGAGGCATGCCAATTCCATGCCAAGCAGATTCATCAGCTGGCGCAGGAGCTGCAAACCATCCCACTCACTTGGCCCTTTGCTGTTTGGGGCTGGAAATTCCCGGTCCATTCCCTAGAGCGCAAGGGGGCTACCGCTACCTCTACGTCGCCATCGACAAGTTTACCAAGTGGGTGGAGGTGGAGCCGGTGTGCACCATCCCGGCCAGGTCCGCAGTCAAGTTCATCTGTGGGCTGGTCTGCCATTTTGGTGTGCCTAACCGTATAATCACCGACAACGGCAGCCAGTTCACCAGCGGGCTGTTCCGGGAATACTGCGCATCGGCCGGCATCAAGATCTGCTTCACCTCAGTCACCTATCCCAGGAGCAATGGCCAGGCCGAGCGTGCCAATGCCGAAGTCCTCAAGGGACTCAAGACGAGAAGCTTCAACACCAAGCTCGAAGCCTGCGGCAAAAAAATGGTTAGACAACCTCCAATCCATCCTGTGGTCCATTCGGACTACCGCCACCAAGCCCACCGGGGAGACTCCTTTCTTCTTGGTCTATGGGGCGGAGGCTGTTCTTCCCACCGACGTCAAGTTCGGGTCGCCAAGAGTGCTCGCCTTCAACGAGATACATCAAGAGGACCACATCAAGGATCGCCTCCTCCAGCTCAAAGAAGCTCGGTGCCAAGCGGTGCTTCACGCCGCGAGGTACCAGCAGGGACTACGCCGCTACCATAGCTGCCATGTTCAGGCAAGGACTCTGGAGGTCGGCGATCTGGTGCTGAGGAGGATACTCTCTCGTGAGGGCCTGCACAAGCTGTCTCCAATGTGGGAAGGCCCCTTCAAGGTGACGCACATCGCCAGGCCGGGCTCGGTGTGGCTAGAAACCGCGGAAGGCGTGCCGGTGGGGAACCCATGGAACATAGCTCATCTGCGAAAGTTCTACCCGTAGGTTCCTCACGAGGAGATAAGACCGTTGTCACGGCACTTTGTATCAGCTCAAACTGCTCTTCAGCAATGATATTAAGTTAAAGCGCATTATAGCGCCTCTGCTTCGGCATGATATTAAAATGGCATGAAGTCCATTTATTTTCTGTTGTACTCCCCGCGGAAGGGGGCTAGGCACGGTGTCTATGCTAGGGCCTTCGCCCGGAAAACAGCAAGCCCGAAAAACCCGAAGGGACTGAGCTCTGATCAGGGGCGACGGCCCCATTATCGATCACCTCCATGTGCCCGTGGTGCTTAGTTCCTTGCGAAGTACACCAGAAAATAAGAAATCTTCAGGAAAAGTCCAAGGTGTGCTGAAGGCACCCGCTAAGGACCAGCGCCTCATGAGCAACCCTCACGAGGGTGCAAGGACGCGTCGATGCACTTAGCATCCACAGGAAGATTCCCCTCGCTCGAGGAAGGCCAAACACGGCAGGATTACTGAAGACCAAGGCCGCTCCGATCATCTTGTGAAGGAGACGCAGATCCAGAGGTCCGTGCCAAGCCCTTCACCTCGTGAGAACCCTTAACGAGGTGTCGATGGTATCTAGGCTCTCTTAAGCGTCGATGATTTTGCGTCTGTGAGAGTCCAGCTTCCCTCATGATGAGGAAGGCCCCGTGAATCGCCACGTGCGGTAATTTGCTCTTAGCTGCGGGCACAGATAGTGCCGTGCTCCCTCACGATGTGGAAGGTCCCTGTGCCGGTCACAGGGGCATCTTATTCGCCTTTCTTTTTTCATTTGTTTTATCGACTTGTTTTTCGTTTTTGGGGATTTGGGGTTTTTTTTTGTTTTTTCCAACTCTTTCTTCAGCTACTTGTCTCAGGAATCATCCAATGTCATCGCCGACGCCGACCCCGTCATGAGCTCTGAGGCGCAGGGAGGCCTCCCGCCGATGTTAACAACTCACTAGGGCTCTCGAGCATGCGGATGACTAGGACAACGACGAGCAGCGAGGAGCGAAAGAGCAAGACAATTAACAAGGAAGACTTCATTGATAGCCCCCGGTGGGGGGAGAAATACAGGCACGGCGGGGCATACCCCGTCGGCGTAAACTACATCGCAAAAGAGGGTAGGAGACTAGCTCCCCTCCCCAGAAGGCTACCGCAGCAAGGCTGCCCCCTTTACTTCACCGTAGGCTGGGGGTAGGTGCGGCGGACGCCAGCGGCGGCAAAGATCCACACCGAGGCCTCCAGCGTCCCCAGCTTGAAGCGAAAGATGAGGTGGTCACCGACGCGGAGGCGATGGCCGAGGGCAAAGGCCCTCCAGCGCCTGGAGAGGACGGCGCTGCCGCCCGCTCCGAGGATGATGTCAATAGGCCAAAGGAGCTCTGGCCTGCTCTGCTCCACCAGCGCGACCTCTCCGGAAGAAGCGCCGGGGGCATAGATTACCCTCCGGACTGTGTCGGGCATCCGGAGGGAGACAAAGCTCTAGACATCGACGACGACGAGGAGCTCCAGGAAGCGGGACCCCGGAGCAACAAGGGGTCCCAGCATCTCCGCCGCCAGGCGACGGGGAGTCGCGACCACTCCGATCGCCGGCGGGGCCGCCTCCTGTGGCCCCGTGCCATCCGCGGCTGGGGGGAGGGGGCCCAGAGTGGCCTCCATCTCCCGGAGCACCCGATCAATGCTCCCCGAGGCGTGGGAAGCCGGCGCTACCGCCACCGGCGATGGCGCATTCAGAGCGCCTCCAGGCGCTGGACCCCAAAGGGTCAAGGCACTGGAGGTCCCCGGGGCGGCGCGATTCGCCTCACCCTGCATCGGTGCCCCGATGCGCAGGGGGCCTCCGGCGCCGGGCGTCCACCGGGCGGGGACCTTTGCCTTGTTCCTGCTGCCCGGGGGCCACCCGCGGCGCTTCCTCCCCGAGCTCGATCGAGCGGCGGCGGAGGAGGCGGAGGGATCCATTGCTTGGGGGAACGCTGAGGAAGAAGTAGCACTGGAGGAAGAGGGTGAAGTGCCAGAGGTGTCGAGGAGGCTGCATTTAAAGGGCGCATTCAGCGTCAAAGCGTCAAATCTCAGCGCGGGAATCGAAGCGTTGGCGCAGCGCTCTACAGCGAAGCGACGCGCCATCATGACGATTTGACGCCTCGGGGACTGCTGAATCGCCCGCCGCTTCATCTCACCAGCTGCGGTCGCGCCATGCGTCCGCGGCCTCTGCATCTTCACATGGTCCTCTGACCGCGCGTTGACGCGTGCCGTTGGAGGGCCCAGCAGCTTCTGGGGGCCCCTAGCCCTTCACTCCCTCAAGAGGGCGCGTTCGCGGGCCAGGCTCCCGGGGGCTACTGTCAGTGTTCTGGATACCGAGGTATCCCGGTCCACCTGCTCCTGGGCCCCTTCAACGGCCCAGCTTCGGCCCAGGGGTGGAATGACGACCGAAGCCCAGCGGAGAAGACCCTCATGAGGAGGCGCCTCATGAGGAGAACGACGGCTAAAACTGCTAAGGACCAGAAGACCTCCTCACGAGCTGTTTCTCGTGAGGGGAGGGACCACTTTCACGTCAGCTCGGCACGCTTCCGTGCTGAGCAAGAAGATAAGAGCAGAAGACTGAGTACCGTCCACGCTACCCCCGACAGGGAGGAGACCAGCTTTCACCATGCCTGCATAAAGCGGCATAGTGGTTGTTGGCCACCCCCCTAAAATAGGGTGGACGGTGCAGGGCGCCAGAGGAAGATGTCAGCTTCCTCCACCCACTCCTGTGGACCGGCGCCACTACTCTATGAAGACTACGTCTACGGAAGACTCAAGACTACAGCTATCCTTCCTCCTTGGCCGTGTTTGGCAACCCCTTCCCCAAGATGATAAGGGGAAGGAGGACCTGGGCGCTATAAAAGGAGGGGGAGGCCACCCCTTAGAGGGGATCCAATCTTCATCTCCGGGCTCCTAGCTAGGCTAAGTTGGTTCTTCTACCTTCGGCCAGTTAGAGCTATGTAACCAAGACCTTGTACTCCTCGTGAGGTATCGCGTCGTAATACAAGAAGGCAGGAAGTAGGGATTTTACCTCACCACGAGGGCCCTGAACCTGGGTAAAGCTCGGTGTCTCTCTCTGCAGTGCGTTGTGCGTTTGACGTCTCGAGGCTTCCATCACCGTGTTTCGTTGCGATCCAAGATCTCCCACGTTCAGCCCCCTACGTTCGAATCTTTGGGTCCGTCGTGTGGTACCCCGTGTTCTTGCAACACGAAATCCATCGACAAAGACGAAGAAAAAACAGCTTTTATTACGCCATACGGCGTGTTTTGCTATCAAGTCATGCCTTTCGGCCTAAAAAACGCGGGAGCAACTTATCAACGGATGATGCAAAACTGCCTCGGAAGTCAAATAGGACGCAACATTCAAGTCTACATTGACAACGTGGTCATCACCACAAGAAAAGAAGAGTCTTTACTTAGTGATTTGATAGAAACCTTCGACAACCTAAACAGGTACAAGCTCAAGCTTAACCTGACAAAATGTTCTTTTGGCGTGTCAGCAGGGCAACTTCTGGGATTCTTGGTGTCAGCAAGAGGCATAGAAGCAAACCCAGAGAAAATCCAAGAAATACTAACAATGGGGAAACCAGCAAAATTGCACGATGTACAGAAGCTCGCGGGACGCGTCGCGGCATTAAGTCAATTTGTCATGCGATTAGGAGAAAAAGCTCTCCCTTTCTACGCACTCATGAAAAAATCAGATGATAAGTTCAAGTGGACAGAAGAAGCAGATACAGCTTTTGCACAACTGAAAAAAGTGCTCTCCACACCGCCGTGTTGGTCACACCAAAGGAAAAAAAGAGCCGCTACTACTGTATATTGCAGTCACACATCAAGTGGTAAGCACAGTATTAGTAGTTGAGAGAAGCGAAGAAGGAATGGCGCACGGAGTCCAGAGGCCGGTATATTTCCTAAGCGAAGTACTTTCTCCAACAAAGCAGAGATACCCACACTATCAAAAGCTTGCATACAGCGTATTCACAATAGCGCGAAAGCTACAACAATATTTCGTGGTGCATCCAATCATAGTGGTTAACGAAGCCCCACTATCTAATATATTAAACAACCCTGCAGCAACAGGACGGGTCTCTTTATGGGGAATCGAATTATCACCCCTGGACATCATGTACAAGAAACGAAAAGCAATCAAATCTCAAGTGCTACGGACTTCACAGCAGAGTGGCTAGAACTACAAAACACAGGACCACCAGATTTATCGAGTGTATGGACAATGTACTTCGACGGATCAAAAAAAGTCCAAGGCGCAGGAGCAGGAGTAGTCTTGATATCACTGCAAGGCGACAAATTGAAGTATGTGTTAAGGATGAGTTTTCCACAAGCTTCCAATAATGAAGCCAAATACGAGGCTCTGCTGCATGGGATGAAAATGGCCAAAGCATGCGGAGCAACCCGACTGAAAATATTCGGGGACTCGAATCTCGTCGTCCAGCAAGTGATGAATCGGTGCGACGCCATCAGTGACAACATGACAGCGTACAGAAACTTATACTACTATCTAGAGGGAACATTTGATGGATGCGAAGTTTCGCATGTTAGCAGGGCCAGCAACGAGGAAGCCGACAATTTAGCAAATATCGGGTCCCAATGCCTACCTATACCGCCAGGAGTCTTTTGGGAAGAAATCGTAGAGAGATCAATAAAGCATAACAAAACTTCGACTACAGGAGAACCAGGCCAGCACCCAACAACTGGCTCGGGGGCTGGCAAGCCTGGTGCAGGAAGCACTGCAGAACCAGAGGAAGTTATGATGATCGAAGAAACCTAGATGCAGCCATACTTGGCATACATGACAAACAAAACGCTACCCGAAGACACAGTGAAATCAAAAAGGATAATACAACGATCCAAGGCTTTCATCGTATTACAAGGGAAGTTGTACAAGAAAAGCATAACTGGCATTTTACAGCGATGCGTCACCCCTCAAGAAGGACAAGAAATATTAAAAGATATCCATGCAGGAGTATGCGGGCATCATGCTAGCAGCAGAGCTATCGTAGCTAAAGCCTTTCGTGCAGGGTTCTACTGGTTAACAACCATTGAAGATGCAAAAGATATAGGCAGAAGATGCGAGGCCTGTCAACGGTTTGCATCTCGACCACACGCACTAGCATCAGAACTACAGCCCATACTATTATCCTGGCCCTTCGCACAGTGGGGTCTCGACATGGTGGGGAAGTTACACAAATCCTGGCTAGGAGGTCATGTCTACATGTTGGTGGCAGTAGACAAATTCACTAAATGGGTAGAGGCAGCACCAGTAACAACCCAAGATTCCACAGCAACAATCAACTTCATCAAGTCTATAGTATTTTGTTTCGGAGTACCGCACAGCATCATCACGGATAATGGGACAAACTTCACATCAAAAGAGTTCAAAAGCTACTGCGAGAGTATGGGAATCAAACTGAAATTCGCGTCTGTAGCACATCCAAAGACAAATGGACAAGTCGAGAAAGTCAATGGCCTAATATGTAATGGGATAAAAAAGAGGTTATTAGCGCCCCTGGAGAAAGCCAAACATGCTTGGGTAGATGATCTACCCTCCGTGCTTTGGAGTCTTAGAACCACGCCTAATGCGGCTACCTAGGAAACTCCCTTTTTCCTAGTCCATGGCGCAGAGGTCGTGCTTCTAGTCGAAATCACCCATGAAGCCCCAAGAATTGTGGCTTACGATGAAACAACTTCTACAGAAGCACTTCAAGATGATGTCGACGCACTCGACGAAGCAAGAGATGTAGCACTAGCTAGTGCTACGCAATACCAGCAAAGTCTACAAAACTACCACAGCAGTCGAGTTCGCCCACGTTCCTTTGTGGTAGGAGATTTGGTCTTACGACTCAAGCAAGATGGTCATGGCAAATTAGAGTCCCCATGGGTGGGACCTTACATCGTGACAGAAGTAATTCCAGGAGGAGCTTATCGACTACAAGACAAGAAAACAGGGAAAGATGAGAGCAACCCGTGGAATGCAGAACAACTTCGACGGTTCTATGCGTAGAAGGAGTATGGAGACAGGAAGAGTTATGACCCTCTGAACCCATAACATGAGGCCACAGGTCGGGTTCTTTGGGCCAACTCGACAATATGTATAGTATGTTTCTCTTTTCCACTCAGGTTCTCCGACCCTTGAGTCGTATGAAAGAAAATAAAAATTATCGAGATCCCGTACTCATGAATATTCGAGAATTTTTACAAGGTTGTTTACAACCCGATACTCAACAAAGAGCAAGCACAGTTCAGGGCAACGCACTGGTAAATTAAAACATACCTCGGAACACTATTAGTTCCTCTGGTCTATTAATAAACAAGCACGATGGTATAAAAGAAAGTTCATCACGAGTACTTATTACATGAGACACGCCAAGAGAGAACTAGAATAAAATATTACATTGAAGAAGCATCTACTGAAAGTGCACTTCAGCCTCGAACTCCTTCTGGCACTGAGTACAGTCATAGATCTTCACATCAAACTTTGAGGTACCGTAGTGGTAGTCGAAGAGCATGAAAAACCCTTGGTGGAGGTCATGATCTTCCGCAAACTGGGACCAGCCACCTGTTGCTTGTGCGTGGTGAATGACCAGCCCGTTGGGAACCCCAAGAGGAAGGTGTGATGAGTATAGCAGCAGTTTTTCCCTCAGTTAAGAAACCAAGGTTTATCGTTCAGGAGAAAAGCAGACAATACGACTGAAGGTGATGCTTGCTAGCTTGCAACAGCTTCGGACAATTTATATATGGCGCCTCGTCCAAGCTTTGCTTGCTAGCTGCAACGCGGAACCTGCACACAACACAACCAAGTACTTTGCTCCCAACTTGCGATGAGGTTGTCAATCTCACCGGTATGCTTGAAACAAAGGTTATGAGCGTATTGAGTGGAAAATAGTAGAAGTATGCGAGTAAAGTAAACAGTGCGAGTAAAGTAAACAGGTGATAGCAATATGATGGAAATAGGACCGGGGTCCACACTTCACTAGTGGTGTCTCTCCATAAGATAAATAACACATGCTGGGTAAACAAATTATAGTTGGGCAATTGATAGAATAAAGATAAACGTGATATGTCAAGAAGATCACTATGCGATTTACTCCGGGCATTACAACAAAATACATAGACCACCATCCAACTACATCTATGACTAATAATCCACTTGTGGCGAATCCGAGAACTCCACAAGTATTAAGTTGCGAACAACAGATAATTGCATTAAGCAAAGTGTGTAATGTAAACAAAGCATATGCCCTTGAGCATATGAATGTTGTTTTCTCCCTAGTAGCAATAGCACATCTACAACCTTAGAGGTTTCTATCACTCCCCCAGGTTAAATAAAGGCATGAACCCACTATCGAGCATAAATACCCCCTCTTGGAGTCACTAGCAACTACTCGACCAAGATAGCTACTAACAACGGAGAGCATGCAAGATCATAAACAACATAGAGATAACATAAGATATATTTCAGTATAGCAACTCAATCATAACACCAATATTCATCGGATCCCAACAAACCAAACATGTAGAATTACATAACGGTGATCTCAATCATGTAGGGCAGCTCATGAGATCTAAACATGAAGCACATGGTGGAGAAGACAACCATCTAGCTACTGCTATGGACCCATAATCCAAGGTAGACTACTCACTCATCGCTCCGGAGGCAAGCATGGCGATGAAGAAGACCTCTGGTGGCAATTCCCCTCTCCGACAGGGTGCCGGGAAGAGCTTCTGGACCCTCCCGATCTTTGGGTCAACGGCGGCGGCGGATCGCGATGTGTTCTGGAAAATTGATCGGGTTCTTAGGTTTTTTCCGTCGGGGGGTCTTCATAGGCGAAGGGGCATCATCAGAGGTGGCCTGAGGGACTCTCACACATAGGGGGCGCGGCCAGGCCCCTGGCCGCGCCGCCCTGGTGTGTGGGGCCCTCGTGGCCCCCCTCCAACTCCTCTTCGGATCTTTGGAAGCTTCCGAGAAAAATAAGACTTCAGGAACTTGTTTCGTCCAATTCCGAGAATATTTCCTGTGTATCACTTCTGAAAAACAAAAAGAGCAGAAAACAGGGAACTGGCACCGTGGCGACTTGTTAGTAGGTTAGTTCCGGAAAATGCACAAAAGTGCCACGAAGTGTAACGAAACAGTAGGCAAATGGTGTAAAAACAAGCATGGAGCATCAGAAATTATAGATACGTTGGAGACGTATCACCACCCCTGAAGTACATCTCGCCGCATCCATCATACCACACCTCCACTTCATAAGGAGTTCCTCCCCCAGATTGTTCGCAAAGGATTGCTTCATGAAGCTCGTGCCCATCCATGAACTTGGTGAATTTGAGCGGCACACGCTGAATCTCGCGGCATTGAGCGCCGGTGATGCAGAAGAAGGAGAAAATCTTGGGAGGCGGAGGAGGAGAAGCATTATGCAGAGCAGCGCTAGGAACTGGAGCAGCAGCAGATACCTTGGGTTTGTTTTTACTCCCAAAGGGTGGCCAGGGCACCATTTCACAGATGCGGATGACGAGGCCACCGTAGAGGGGTCTTTCAGTTTATTCTTACTGCCGTGAGGGCGGCCGCGACCTTGCTTCTCCATCTGCACACCAGCGTCCAGGTTGGCACCACCAGCATCCGCCATTGAGAAAATGTGATTGGTGGGAAAACCCTAGATAAGATATGGGAGAAGAAGACGATGCGACGGAAGAAGTTGGTAATGAAGGGTTTAGGGTTTTTCCCTAGCCGGCGTACTTTATTTATAAGCAACCTTTCATGGGCCTCAGAAAGTTATAGGTCCAAATAAATCTACAAGCTTTTACATTTTGCCCCGAGCAGAAAATAAGGCAGCACAACATATAAACGATAGGGAAAGAGCAATGTGGACGAGCAACACTGGAGTGTATAAAATAGCACAACGCACCCCTCATGGACTCAGGGGCTGGAAAGAGCATTTAAGCACAAATCGTGCCAAGAGTATCGCAGGAGAAAAGTTAAGGCGACAATATGTATATTTTGAGCCTATACCCGAATTTTTTTGGCTATAGCCTCCGGGGCTACTCCCATCGGGAGCACTGGTCGTGCACCCGATGATAATGGATAAATTTGAAGGAAAATCAAAGGCGTAATCGACTACCTTTCGTCGACAACAATCTTCGACTTCATTGTCGACAAAATAAAAATCGATTACTCCCATCGGGAGCTATACATGAGTTATTTGAAGAACAACTCGAATATTTTGTACATTTCAACGGTCAAACAAGGCTTTCAATGAGAAGTCAAAAAATTCTCAAGCTAAGTCATCGCGACAAAGCTTGAATGACGTGGTCATAGAAATCATGAAGGTAAGACCCCAGGATCCATCATGTGTGGCCTGGTATACGCACCTGGATGCGCTCTGCTAGTAATTATCCGTGTCTACGATGCGAAGAAAATCCTGGTGGACGCACTGGGTACCCTGAGAACCACTGGAACTCGTTCTTTGTAAGTCCTAAATGCGGCAAAAGAATGGGTTTGACCAGTTTCCTGGATTCAAGTCCAAGGGGATTGAATTTGAAGTAGGTGACAAGTATCTGCTCTGGTAGTTAACTGGCCTCTTGATCCGTCAGAGTTGTCAGGCTTGCTCATCAAAACCCCTTGCGAGATAATACAATGGAAGTTGATTATTTTTATAGGAAAAAGAAGAAGTCAAAGGATTGATCAAGTCGAAGATATGAAGATTTGAGATTCAACCCGAATCTATAATTCTGGTAGAATCTCGGGGGCTACTGACAAGGGTATAGATAATAGAGCCCGTTACTTGAGTACCCCTAAGGCCCGTTAAGCTAGGCCCAAGTGTAATCCTAGTCGAAATACGAGTTCATGTCATATACCGATGTTGTAATATGTATCGGACCCCTCCTGCTCCTTGAGACCTGGCCACCTATATATAGGGGCCAGGAGAGGACGGTGAGGGATAGATTGAGAGTAAGTCAAGTAGATCACCATGTTTACTTTCGATACACACCTTGTTTGACTAACTTTACCTTTGAGTTCATCCGATGCCCTATTCCCCTGATCCTAAGTCCTTCATCTAGGACATTTGTCGAGTTAACCCTCATCACTTGGAAATAACAAAGTTAGCATAATCAGCATACCAAGGAATCTCTTGCGAGGTCACCTTTATTGTAGCCAACTGTTCATTTGGAAAACTATCATTAACAGGAATAGGATCAAAAGAAATGTTTCCAATCTAGACAAATTATCAGCAACAGGATTTTCAGCACCTTTCCTATCTACAATATGCAAATCAAACTCTTGTAAAAGCAACACCCATCTAATAAGCCTAGGCTGAGCATCTTTCTTTTCCTTAAGATATCTAATAGCAGCGTGATCAGTATGAATAGTAACTTTTGAATCAACAATATAAGGTCTAAACTTATCACAAGCAAAGACGACGGCTAGGAACTCTTTTTCAGTAGTAGCATAATTCTTTTGAGCAGCATCAAGAGTCTTACTAACATAATGAATAACATTCAACTTCTTATCTACTCGCTGTCCAAGAATAGCACCTATAGCAAAATCACTAGCATCACACATAATTTCAAAGGGTAAATTCCAATTAGGTGGTTGGACAATAGGAGCAGTAATTAAAGCCTTCTTAAAATTTTCAAAGCTTCCTTACAATCATCATCAAAAACAAAAGGTACATATTTTTGAAGAAGATTAGTAAGAGGCTTTGAAATTTTAGAGAAATCTTTAATAAACCTCCTATAGAAACCAGCATGACCAAGAATACTATGAATACCTTTAACATCCCTAGGACAGGGCATTTTCTCAATTACTTCAACTTTTGCTCTGTCAACTTCAATACCTCTTTTAGAAATTTTATGTCCAAGAACAATTCCTTCATTCACCATAAAGGGGCATTTCTCCCAATTAAGAACAAGATTAGTTTCCTCACATCTCTGCAAAACTTTATCAAGATTGTGCAAACAGTTATCAAAAGAAGTTCCATAGACGGAGAAATCATCCATGAATACCTCCACAATTTCTTCAGAAAAACCATGAAAAATAGTAGACGTGCATCTTTGAAACATAGCAGGAGCATTACACAAACCAAAAGGCATACGTCTATAAGCATAAGTTCCATAAGGACAAGTAAAAGTGGTTTTCTCTTGATCTTGCTTTTTAACAGCAATTTGGGAGAAACTAGAATAACCATCAAAAAAACAAAAATGAGTTTTCTTAGATAATCTCTCTAACATTTGATCTATAAACGGTAAAGGATAATGATCTTTCTTAGTAACTTTGTTGACCTTTCTAAAATCGATGCACATCCTATAACCAACTAATACTCTTTGGGGAATAAGCTCATTATTTTCATTAGGCACAACAGTAATTCCTCCTTTCTTAGGGACATAATGAACAGGACTAACCCATATACTATTAGCAATAGGATAAATAATACCAGCATCAAGGAGTTTCAACACCTCATTTCTTACCACTTCCTTCATCTTAGGAATTAAACAGCGTTGTTCAACAACTGGCTTTGCATCTGGCTCCATATTAATAGCATGCTAACATATAGTAGGGGAAATCCCTTTTAAATCATCAAGAGTATATCCAATAGCTCCTCAGTGTTTCCTCAATATTTCCAATAACCTTTCTTCTTCCTTCCCTGAAAGTTTAGTACTAATAATAACAGGATATGTTTTCTTATCATCAATATAAGCATATTTAAGATCATCAGGTAAAGGTTTTTAATCAAAAACAGGATCTTCCTTGGGTAGTAATGTGGTACACAAATCTTCCACAGGTAAATTGTGTTTAAGCATCTCTGGTTGACGAAGAAGAATCTTGTCAATCATGCCATTTTTAGTAATAAGATCCTTTACTATTGCTACTGCAGGTTTAACAGTTATTTGTTCATCAGGTTCTAAAGCTTTCTTTGCACTTTTATTAATCACACTAGTTAACATAGAATGATCCTTCACCTTAGAAGGGAAAGGTGTTTTCTCAAAATAAGGTTCAGGCAAAATACGATCAACAGTACAAACTTCAATATTTCTAGCAGCAATACAATTAACAGTATCTTTATAACGTGCATTGTACTTGTTCCATTCTTTTTTTGGAACATCAAGATAAGAGCCAAAGGCCTTAAAGAAGTTGGCACGTATTTGAGAATCAAGACCATAAATAGCACTAATATTATGAAAGTCATTAGTTCCCATAAAAGATTTAATGCATTCATAATCATAATTTATACCTGACTTTCTTCCTTTGTCGTTCTCCCATCCTTCAGTATTTTCCTAAATATGGTCAAGAAGATCCCATTTAGCTTCTTATTTCATATGTGTAAATGATCCAGAACAAGAAGCATCCAATAAATCCTTATCATGAAGAGAAAGCCTTGCATAGAAGTTATTAATAACAATATTAGTGGGAAGCTCATGAATGGGACATTTGAGCATTAGTGACTTCAATCTCCCTCACGCTTGGGCAATACTCTCTCCATCATGTGGCCAAAAATTATATATCTGATTCTGATCTTTATGAATCTCACTAGGAGGATAGAATTCTGAATAAAAGAGAGGTACAATTTCCAACCAGTCAATAGATCGTCCATTCTTCAGCAGCTTATACCATTCTGCAGCTCTGCCCTTTAGTGGTAAAGAGAATAGCTTCCTCTTAACTTGGCTTGATGAAATACCTGCACACTTGAACAACTCGCATGATTCATGTATAAAGAGCAAATGATCACCGGGATGGACAGTTGCATCTCCTGGATAGCAGTTATTCATAACACGTTCAACAATTTTCATAGGTATTTTAAAAGGATCCAATTGAGCAAGCGGTGGTTCATCTACTACCGTAACAGTGGCAGTAGTATTCCCAAATAGGGAACCAAATGGAGACTTCTGCATAATAAAATAAAATAAAGATAGAAATAAAAACAATATTCACAGTAAAAGTTTCCTTTATTAATTCCTCTCTTCAATAGCGCTTCACTCCCCGACAATGGCGCTAGAAAATAGTCTTGATGACCCACAAGTATAGGGGGTGTATCGTAGTACTTTCGATAAATAAGAGTGTCGAACCCAACGAGGAGCAAAAGGTGTTGACAAGCAGTTTTGATCAAGGAATCACTGTAAATACTAGCAAACGGGTTTTCAGGGGTATTTGATAATGCAGATAAATAAAGTACGAGTAAATAAAAGATAGTAATAATAATTGTTGTGAGTGGCCCAATCATTTCTAGAGCAAAGGACAAGCCGGTTGTATTACTTATGATTACCAAACATTCCTGAGGACACACGGGATTTTCTGTCAAGTGCTTTCGCTTCATACAGTTGATTAATCTTCATTGGTTTGATAGGTGTTATTGGGGTGAACCTATGCTAATGCACTACCCCAACTTGGACTAATACATACTTGTGATTATACCCCTTGCAAGCATCCGCAACTACAAGAAAGTAATTAAGATAAATCTAACCACAGCCTTAAACTTTGAGATCCTACACTCCCTGGTGCACTGGTTTCCTAATGGGGGTTTAGGTTTCTGTCGCTCCGGCAACCCCACAATTAGTAGCCAAATACACAATGCATTCCACTAGGCCCATAAAGGTGAAGTATCATGTAGTCGATGTTCACATCATCACTAGTAAAATAGCACCACAACATAAATATCAAACCATTAAATATTACTCAACATAGTTCCACTACTAACATCTTGACTTCTCCCATGTCCTCAAGAACTAAACAAACTACTCACAAGACATCATATGGATCATGATCAGAGATGAAATAATGATGAATAACAATCTGGACATAAACCTTAATTCAACGGTTTCACTCAATAGCATCAACTACAAGTAGTAATCAACACCAGGAAAGTTTCCCCTATGAACTAGACAAGATTCACCCCAAGATGTTACAGCGGGACAGCGTGGATGGTGATGAATGTGCTGGTGGCGATGGTGATGATGATGATGATCCCAATGAAGCCCAGCTCGATGACGGTGATGATGGCAATGATTTCCCCCCTCCGGGAAGGAATTTCCCTGGTAGATTTCAGCCTGCCGGAGAGCTTTCTCTCTGTGTGTTTTTTCCACCCCACAGAGGCGGCGAAGGCTTTCTGCAAACCTCTCCCCCTGATACGTCTCCAACGTATCCATAATTTTTGATGCTCCATGCTTGTTTTTACACCATTTGCCTAATGTTTCGTTACACTTCGTGGCACTTTTATGCATTTTTTGGAACTAACCTATTAACAAGTTGCCACAGTGCTAGTTCCCTATTTTCTGCTGTTTTTGTGTTTCAGAAAAGTTACACAGGAAATATTCTCGGAATTGGACGAAACCAAAGCCAGTCGCTCAGGAATTTACTGAAGCTTCCAGAGATCCAAAGAGGAGTTGGAGTGGGGCCACGAGGTGCCCTCACGCTAGGGCGGTGCAGCCAGGGGCTGGGCCGCGCCCCCTATGTGTGAGACCGCCTTGGTACTTCTGACGATGCCCCTTCGCCTATAAAGACCCCCCGACAGGAAAAACCTAAGTACCCGATCTATTTTCCATAACACATCGCGATCCGCCGCCGCCGTCGACCCGAAGATCGGGAGGGTCCAGAAGCTCTTCCCGGCACCCTGCCGGAGAGGGGAATCGCCACCGGAGGTCTTCTTCATCGCCATGCTTGCCTCCGGAGCGATGAGTGAGTAGTCTACCTTGGACTATGGGTCCATAGCAGTAGCTAGATGGTTGTCTTCTCCACCATGTGCTTCATGTTTAGATCTCATGAGCCGCCTTACATGATTGAGATCACCGTTATGTAATTCTACATGTTTGGTTTGTTGGGATCCGATGAATATTGGTGTTATGCTTGAGTTGAAGTACTGAAATTTATCTTTTGTTATCTCTATGTTGTTTATGATCTTGCATGCTCTCCGTTGTTAGTAGCTATCTTGGCCGAGTAGTTGCTAGTGACTCCAAGAGGGGGTATTTATGCTCGATAGTGGGTTCATGCCTCTATTTAATCTGGGGGAGTGACAGAAACCTCTAAGGTTGTAGATGTGCGGTTGCTACTAGGGGGAAAACAACATTCATATGCTCAAGGGCATATGCTTTGTTTACATTACACACTTTGCTTAATGCAATTATCTGTTGTTCGCAACTTAATACTCATGGGGTGTTCGGATGATATCCCCGTGAGTGGGTATTAGTCATAGATGCAGTTGGATGGCGGTCTATGTATTTTGTTGTAATGCCCAGAGTAAATCTCATAGTGATCCTCTCATCATATGCACGTTGTCTTTATTCTATTAATTGCCCAACTGTAATTTGTTTACCCAGCATGTGTTATTTTATCTTATGGAGAGACACCGCTAGTGAACTGTGGACCCTGGTCCTATTTCCTTTATATTGCTATCACCTATTTACTTTACTCGCACTATTTACTTTACTCGCATACTATTATCACTTTCCACTTGATACGCTCATACCCTTTGTTTCAAGCAAACCGGTGAGATTGACAACCTCATCGTAAGTTGGGAACAAAGTATTTGGTTGTGTTGTGTGCAGGTTCCACGTTGCTACTAGCTGAAGACGCGCTAACTCGTTTTGTTGTGAAACGACACCCTTGTTGGAGTGTCACGAGGCTATCAAGCATCACCTTCAGTCGTTTGTCTCTCCTCTCCTGATCGATTAAACCTTGGTTTCTTAACTGAGGGAAAACCTTGCTGCTATATTCATCACACCTTCCTCTTGGGGTTCCCAATGGGCTGGTCATCAACCAGTCATCAAGCTCTTTTCTGGCGCCGTTGCCGGGGAGGAAGTAGAAGACTTCTGCGAGGGGAGTTTTTCGCACGCACATCCTTTACTTTGTTTTAAGTTTTGCTTTACTTTATTTATTTTACTTGCATCGTTTTATCAAAAACCCAAAAAAAATAGAATCCTTGGTAGTTGTTATTTCTTTACTTTAGTTCATTATGTTGTTCCCTAAGAACGTTCTGGAGGACCTCTCAGTAGGTAGTGGTTCAATTATTGGGAAAGATAACATTGAGGAGTTCTTTAATCACATTAGTATGCATAAGGAAGTTGAGGAAAAATCTTTGGTTGAGCTTGCTCCTAGTTATGAAGTTGCTTCTGCTTATTTAGTTCACATGTTAGAAGCTAGGTTTGCTAATCTTAATCCTTTTATGCAATACATGTTCCTTAAGCTTCATGAAATTGAAGATCCTGAGAAGAAAGCTTTTATCTTGGAAACTTTACGCATAGAATTCAGAGATGTTGCAATTGAGGCTAGGAAAGTTTTTAAGAAATTTAATAAGCTTGGCTCACCTATAGTGGTTGTTGGTACACCCAATGAAGATTTTAGAGTGCCAATACCTTATAAACTTGCAGGACTTCATGATGCTTGGGAAAATAATTCTAGTTGGATTTGCCCTGAAAATCCTTTTGATGAAAGTAGTGTACCAAAGCGTGATCATAAAGGATCTTCAAAAACTTACTTGGACACAATTCCTTTTATTGTTGAAAAGACTCCTATAGTGGATCCTAATGCTTCTTTCATAATTACTTGATTCGCAATTTTCTGCGCCTAGCTCAAAGGCGTTAAAGAAAAGCACTCTTGGGAGATAACCCAATGTTTTTATATTCAGTTCTTTTTCTTTTATTTGAGTCTTGGAAGTTATTACTACTATAATGACCTCTCCTTATCCTTTTTATTTTGTTTTTGTGCCAAGAGAAGCCTCTAATTTGAGTGAGGTAAGATTTGGGGATGTTGCTGTCCTCAAACTATTTTTAGTGCTGTACCGTAAAAATTCGTGAAAATTCTCTGTATATCTTTTGGACCTACGATTTCTTGTGCATATGCCCCAGGTTATATCCAAACTTTAATTAGTTGAACACTTTTTGATTTGAGCAACAGAAAACACCTTAAAAATTCGACCTTTATCAGCTGTTCTGTTTTGACAGATTTCTGCCAATATTTGTGTTTGCCGCTTTATCGCTTTCTTTTTGAGTTCTTTTGATCACGGAACTTTTGGGGAAGTTGCTACAGTAGTATATGCTTAATATGTGGTGGTTTTAGGTTGAAACCTGAAGCAAAAAAGGGTTGATTATATGTTATGCTTACACTAATATTGCTAATAGATTTGTGTTTAGTTTTGTATGAAGGAAGTTTTCAAGTGTAGGGATCGGAGAGTGATGAGATGAGTTGAAGAATGGAAAAAAGCTCAAGCTTGGGGATGCCCATGCATCACCCCAAGAAATATCCAAGAAGTACAAGCGTCAAAGCTTGGGGATGCCCCCGAGGCACCCCTTCTTCATCGACAAAAATCAGGTCACCTTTCAAGACACTATATTTTTATTGCTTCATGCATTATGCGTTTTTCTTGGAGCGTCAGTTGTCTTTAGTTTTCAGTTTAGTTTAGTTTTGTTTGCTGAAATAAATGGTTGGACCCCAACAAATTTCTTTTTGAGAAGTTGCCTTGCTTTTAATTTGCCAAGAATACTCCGTTTTTCATTCTTATAATTTCAACAAGTGTTCTCCTTTTTCTAGAACTGCGTTTAGTTTTCGATTTTCACCTTGATTTGTGTTTAGATATTATTATATCTTTTCATCGAGGTGTATTTTTTCCTCTGATCTTTATTGGTTTTCATCAAAATAGGTGTTTATAAAAGTTTGAATGGTGTTGGAAAAGAGAAAAAGCTTTATGCAAAAAAGTGGTACAAGAAGGAGCTTGTGTAGACTGCGGCTTAGGCTTTTGCATGTCGTGCTTGATGTTTTTTTGATAGTATGCTTAGTGGTTTTGCTATAGCATGACTTGTCTCAAATAACTGAGATTGCTTAATGAGCCTTTGAAAAATTATGCGTTGTTTTAATTATTTGGAAGCATTATTTTGGTTTTCTCCATGATGCTTTATTTGGGTTGACTTGGCGCATGCTCACACATGTTAGACTCTTACAAAGTCGCCAATAGCCTCTATGATCATTTAGTTTTTGACTTTTGATGCCATCTTATGCTTCTTTTAATGTCGCTTTGTCGCTTTGCATGATTATGGCCATTATTGCTCTCTTAGTTGGTCGCTCCCAGTCTTTTGCTAGCCCTTGCCTTGTACTGAGTATGAGCTCTACTCGTGCATCCAACTCCTAAAAACCAAGTTTGCCAAAGTGTCCACCATACATACCTATTAGCAATTTGCTATTCCAAGTAAATTTGACTTGCTTTTATTTACTCTTCAAATTAAACTCTTAGCAGTGTTATGCGAAAATTGGTCAGTAAAGCTCTCACGAACCGGATGGCACACTTTACTTTTTCTTGTTCTTAAAAATTTGACATTGTGGTCTCTTATGTTGAGTTATTATGCTTGCAAGTTGTAAGTTAGGAATTAGCCCAGCCATGCCGTCATGGGGCAAGCTTTCAACATTGCACTTCTTATTTGAGTTGATATCATGATCTTTTGTTTATGGATGCCCGCGGTGTGAAATGAATTGGGAATCTTGTGGGGATCATGGAGTTTGTATATGTGTTAGGGAAACGCCTGGGCCGCCAATCTAAGCCATGCATAATTCATGGTGGAAATTTGCAGCATACCCCTAGTGGACATTGTCTGCTTGTCCTGTCATCGGGCACGGAGGTGCCCCGTTGGCGGTTCTCGATGATATGTATATACTTACAATGACAAGAGCCTTGCTTGGGACTCTAAGTAAAGTAGCATGAGGTTTGGGTACTCGTATTCATGGGACACGAGATTTTCAACTTATGATTTGTCAAGAATATGCAGCGTAAGTATTCTCGCATTAACTTTAACCATTCAAGATGATTATGATGGGGGCAATGAGAGCTCAAAGCCGGTAAGTACCATAATTTTTGAAGGTTATAAAACTTGCAATCACTGCTTCCCTCTGCGAAGGGCCTTTCTTTTACTTTTATGTTGAGTCACCACCTTCTATCTTTATGCACCATTAAGAGAGCATAGTTGTCATACTTAGTATAATGTGCATTGTCCCAAAGTTTTCATTGATTGATTCATATTGTTGGTTTCACTTGTTCTTAAATTACTTGTATCTAGTCGCCCTCTTAAACTTGAAGGTGTCCTATGCATTTATGTTTTGCTCTCTATTAAGGACAAGCTGAAAACTATTTGTATGTTTTTCCTTATGATTTGAACACACATTTGACTTTCATTGTTTCATTTTCATGATCTTTTGTTTGTGTTCATTTTCATGTTTATAACATGGTTGCTAAGTTTCTTCTATCAAGATTATGTCTTTCATGCCCATATTTTAAGTTCTTTTGATCCCAGCTCACAACGCTTACATACATGATCAAGATTGTGTAGGTGCATGTCACCTCAAAAATTATTTCTTTTGTTATCACTTACCTACTCGAGGACGAGCAGGAGTTAAGCTTGGGGATGCTGATACGTCTCCAACGTATCCATAATTTTTGATGCTCCATGCTTGTTTTTACACCATTTGCCTAATGTTTCGTTACACTTCGTGGCACTTTTATGCATTTTTTGGAACTAACCTATTAACAAGTTGCCACAGTGCCAGTTCCCTGTTTTCTGCTATTTTTGTGTTTCAGAAAAGTTACATAGGAAATATTCTCGGAATTGGATGAAACCAAAGCCAGTCGTCCAGGAATTTACCGAAGCTTCTAGAGATCCGAAGAGGAGTTGGAGTGGGGCCACGAGGTGCCCTCACACCAGGGCAGCGCGGCCAGGGGCTGGGCCACGCCCCCTATGTGTGAGACCGCCTCGGTCCACTTCTGACGATGCCCCTTCACCTATATAGACCCCCCGACGGGAAAAACCTAAGTACCCGATCAATTTTCCATAACACATCGCGATCCACCGCCGCCGTCGACCCGAAGATCGGGAGGGTCCAGAAGCTCTTCCCGGCACCCAGCTAGAGAGGGGAATCGCCACCGGAGGTCTTCTTCATCGCCATGCTTACCTCCGGAGCGATGAGTGAGTAGTCTACCTTGGACTATGGGTCCATAGCAGTAGCTAGATGGTTGTCTTCTCCACCATGTGCTTCATGTTTAGATCTCATGAGCTGCCTTACATGATTGAGATCACCGTTATGTAATTCTACATGTTTGGTTTGTTGGGATCCGATGAATATTGGTGTTATGCTTGAGTTGAAGTACTGAAATTTATCTTTTGTTATCTCTATGTTGTTTATGATCTTGCATGCTCTCCGTTGTCAGTAGCTATCTTGGCCGAGTAGTTGCTAGTGACTCCAAGAGGGGGTATTTATGCTCGATAGTGGGTTCATGCCTCTATTTAATCTGGGGGAGTGACAGAAACCTCTTAGGTTGTAGATGTGCTGTTGCTACTAGGGGGAAAACAACATTCATATGCTCAAGGGCATATGCTTTGTTTATATTACACACTTTGCTTAATGCAGTTATCTGTTGTTCGCAACTTAATACTCATGGGGTGTTCGGATGATATCCCCGTGAGTGGATTATTAGTCATAGATGCAGTTGGATGGCGGTCTATGTATTTTGTTGTAATGCCCAGAGTAAATCTCATAGTGATCCTCTCATCATATGCACGTTGTCTTTATTCTATCAATTGCCCAACTATAATTTGTTTACCCAGCATGTGTTATTTTATCTTATGGAGAGACACCGCTAGTGAACTGTGGACCCTGGTCCTATTTCCTTTATATTGCTATCGCCTGTTTACTTTACTCGCACTGTTTACTTTACTCGCATACTATTATCACTTTCCACTCGATACGCTCATACCCTTTGTTTCAAGCAAACCGGTGAGATTGAGAACCTCATCGTAAGTTGGGAACAAAGTATTTGGTTGTGTTGTGTGCAAGTTCCACGTTGCTACTAGCTGAAGACGCGCTAACTCATTTTGTTGTGAAACGACGCCCTTGTTGGAGTGTCACTAGGCTATCAAGCATCACCTTCCGTTGTTTGTCTCTCCTCTCCTGATCGATTAAACCTTGGTTTCTTAACTGAGGGAAAACCTTGCTGCTATATTCATCACACCTTCCTCTTGGGGTTCCCAACGGGCTGGTCATCAACCAGGCATCACCCCCCAGTCTTAGGTTTTCGGAGAGACCATATACGCGAAGGGGCAATGGCAGAGGTGGGCCAGGGCGACCACACCACCAGGCGGCGTGGCCTAGGGCTGGCCCGCGCCACCAGGCAGTGTGGTCCCTTGGTGGCTCACCTCGCCCTCTTCTTCTGGCTACTTCCGTCTTCTGGCGAAATAGGAACTTCTGGGTATTTTCCTGGAATTGTTGGTCCTCAAAAATATTGTATCTTGACGGTCCTTTTTCCAGCAGAATCCTGACTCCGGCAGTGAATTCTCCAATAATCATCAAACATGCAAAATAGAGGAAATAACATAAGTATCATCTCTAAATATGAAATATATCAATTAATAACAGTTAATTATGATATAAAATAGTGATGCAAAATGGACGTATCACTTCTTCAAATGATTCTTGAAAAACCCCTTGGTCATCACCACCATTTTGGTCCTCGCCTTGACCTTCATCTTGAGCATGCTCATCATCTTAAGCTTGGCCTTGATCTACCATTGGTGAAGGTTCACCATCATCTTCTTGGTATTGATCTTGGTCCTGCTCACTTGGGTGAGGGTCTAGAGATTGTCTTTGGTTAGCATCAATAGGGCCTTACGGAGCTTGTTGAGCTTGTGAGGTTGAAGGCTCCACTTGAGTAGAGTATAGTCCTTCTCCTTCCGCCAAAGGTGTTCCTCAATGGGTATGAGATGTCCCACACCCATTCTTCTTATGGCTCGAGGAGTAATTTCATCACCTACACCACAAACACCACTTTGCTCCACACGGGAGCCATCATTCTCGTCAAATCTCTCGTTAGAAACTTCAACAACACGAGCGGACTCTTTGTCGAAGATTCTAAAAGTGTGAGATTTGGTGGCATAACCAACAAAGATACCCTCAAGAGCTTTTGAATCAAATTTTGACAAATGGACACCTTTCTTAATATAGTAGCACTTACAACAAAATACTCAGAAGTACTTGATGTTGGGATTGTTGCCGGTAAGGATTTCATACAAAGTCTTGTTCAAGCCCTTGCAGAGATACAGCCGATTTGATGCGTGACAAGCGGTATTAATGGCTTCAGCCCAAAAGTTATTCGGAGACTTAAACTCCGCTAACATGGTCCTTGCCATATCCATGAGAGTCTGGTTCTTCCGCTCGGCTATTCCATTTTGTTGAGGAGTGTAGGTAGTAGAGTATTTATGGCAAATCCCTTCATCACTAAGGAAGTCGTTCAAGGTGTAGTTCTTGAACTCGGTACCTTTGCCACTTCGAATCATCAATATATCTTCACCATATTGATGTTGAACTTCATTGGTGAAGTCTTTGACGGTTTGTTGGGTCTCATGCTTGTGCTTGACGAAGTAAACCCATGTATATCTTGAGTAGTCATTGACAATCACCAAACAATACTTCTTCCCTACTAGACTTTCATGAGATGGAGGGCCAAAGAGATCCATGTGAGGGATCTCTAGGACCCTCTTAGATGAAATGATGGTTTTGCTAGGATGGCGAAGTGCATGCATCTTTCCATCAATACAAGCTCTACACACACGATCTTTGGAAAAAGTTAGATCGGTTAGTCCTAGTACATGGTTGCCTTTGTGGAGACTTTGCAAAGTTCTCATATTGACGTGACCTAGCCGGTGATGCCAAAGCCATCCCATGTCAACCTTATCCATTAGGAAAGTCATGGCTTTAGTGACCTTCTTTGAGAAGTCAATCACATATAAGCCATTCTCAACATGTCCAATAAAAGCTACTTTAAGAGACTTGCTCCACAAAAGAACCACAATCCCAATATCAAAGAAGGTTGCAAAGCCCATATTGGCAAGTTGAGCTACGGAAAGTAAATTGTATGAAAGGGTTTCAACAAGCATGACATCTTCCACAGAAACATTGTGAGGGATGACAACCTTGACGAGACCCAATACCTTTGACCTTGAGGAATCCCCAAAGGTGATGTAGTCTGCACTAGATGGACCGGTGCTAAGCTCCTTCACTAATTATTTGCTCCGGACATATGATTGGTATCAATTATCGATTGTCCACCACCGGAAGCAAATCCCTACAAGAGATCAAGTCTTGATTTTAGGTTCCCTTTTTTAATGGGTCCTCTTTTGTTAGTGACAAGGGTCTTGGGAACCCAAATAGACCATGCAATGGATTCATTTGGTGAACCAACAAATTTGGCATAAACATGCCCATCATAAGCTCGACAAAGAACATAGGAGGGATTATATTTTTCTTGCAAAGTTGTTTTGGTTAGGCCTTACCCTCTTGGCATTCCCAACCACTCCCTTCACAAGTTCACCCTCCTCCTCAAAGACATTGCCATCCTCATCCAAGCATATGTCATTAGGAATGTGCCTCTTCAATGGGGGAGGAGGTGCGAGACAATTCTTCTTCTTGTTGTTCTTCTTCTTGTTCCTCTTCTTCTTGGACTTGGAGATGAATCCGAGTCCTGTCTTGTCACCATGTTACTTTTGAGCACTCAAAATCTCATCAAGTCCCTCATTTCCCTTGGGAGGTTCTTTCTCATATAGGGGGTTAGTAAAACATGAACTTGCAATAAAAGTGCTAGAAAGAGCCTTAGTTGCTTCCTTTAGCAATTATAAGGTTAAGTTCCCCATTTTGCAACCTAAGCTCATTAGCAATGGATTGAGTAATATCACGATCACTTTTAAGTCTAGCAATGTCCAAATTATGATATTCTTCAAGACCCATCTTGGATGCCTCAAGTGCCATCCTAAGGTCTTGCTCTTCCTCAAGAGATTGAGTAAGAGTAGCAATTTCATCGACATAATCACGAGCATGTCCCTCTAATTCAAAGATGTCCTTTTTCATTTAGTTGGAGGGCCTCATTACATTGATCGAGGAGAATCTCAAAGTGCACTTTGGTCTCCCCATGTGATGCATGCAAAATACATGCATGATCATTGTAATTTATTGATGCATACTCCCTACATATTATAATGTTATTAGGTGTTATAATCATGTTTTATAATGTTTTATGGGGATTTTTCATCGATCCCCCTTATTTTGGTTATAACCCGGGAGAACAGGAAAACCCTATTTTGCATATTTTTAAATTTCAGGAACCTTCCCAAACTCAAATTGACCTGGGATTTTTGGAGCGTTAATATTGTATCACGAGAGACACATGTAGATCAAGAAGTCAATGAGACAAGGTCTAGGGGCCAAACGATACTAGGTGGCATGGGACCCGACCCTGGCTGCGCCACCCAGGCTCGTTTGAGCCTGGGACCTCCGATGTCATCCATCTTCATCTCCAGATGCTCATCTTGATCTAAAAACGCCTATATATAGACCCCCTCTCGACGATCGCGATCAGGAGCAGCGGAGAAGCACGAAACACAAAATCAGAGGTTGTTCCAGCAAAGATTGGAGGGGGAAATGCTGCCGGAGTCGCCCCCGAACGCTTCTCCACCCTCTCTGACGTCAACACCATCATCACCGCCATGAAGGGGGAGTAGTACACCTCTTTACTATGGGTTTGTGGCAGTAGCTTCTCCTATTTCTCTCTTGTGCTTCATTGTTTAGACATTATATGAGCTGCCCAACATGATTATGATGCATATTATGTAATTCCTATGTGGTGGATCTTTATTTTATTGGATGATTGATGAGATGTGATAAGTTATTATGTTCTTGATGTATGAGTATATGCATGTTATCACACCATTCTTTATTACTTGTTCTGATCCAACATGTATGCGAGGGCGCGTGAGGGGTATGAAGTGTATTGGTGAAATAACTAGGTAGTAGTGATTGAACAGATGCTAGTGTTCATGATCTGCTAGGGTTGCATACCTTCTTCCACGGTTATTTTGCTAGGGGTAAAGAGAATGCATGTGTTATATTTTCTTAGTGACAGCTGAGAATCCCGAGTGACATTCATAGACATTGTTTCTATTGTAATATGTCAAGTGGTAACATATTTGTTGTTCAACATCATGTCAAAGTACCTAAGGCTATACTTTGTTAATTCTCAATACTAGATTGCATGAAGTTTATTCTTTTCTAGTGTAATATAAGTAAGATGTGTTGCATCATCTTTAAATTAGGACGTGATGCCCATATAAATATTATCAAGTAACATAATAAAATCATGTCGCCGTTTCGGTCATCCGCATTGTGCTTAATGCCACCACAACTTAACGAGAGAGTAGGCAAGTGATTCCATGAATCCCGGTCCAATTTAAATCATAAGAAACACCTTTCCAACACTTTTACATGTACTTTTATTTTTAGCACTAAATTATTCCGAAAATACAAAAACATATTTACTTCCTTGCATACACATATTGTCGTGGGAATTTAGAGACAGTAGCCATGGGGTGGCTTATCGAGGGGGCTCGACGGTGGTGACGATGGGTCCGGCTCGGGATTGTGCCAACGGAGACACCTCGGTTTACCCAGGTTCAGGGCCTTCCCGGGTGGAGGTAAAGCCCCTACTTCCTGCCTGCTTCGTATTGACTAGACAGTATCGATTACAATGCTCCTCGAGCTGTTCGGGTTAGAGGAGGAAGAAGAAGATCGGATCTCTCCTAGACTAAGGGTCCAGGCCTCCTTATATAGGCGGGGGCCTGGTTACAGGTTAGGTAGCAGTTCGGCCGGCTGCCGGCTCCTCGGCGGCGGCGTCCTTGACATGATCCTCTGGCCCTGCTCTGGCAAAGGCACTTTATAAAGTGCCTTTTCCCCGGACCGGCATCTGGGAGGCATATCCCCTCCCTTTTGCCTCGGATCCCATCATGGGGAAGGGTCTTCGATCACTGATTGGCTGAGGCCGGTCGTGGCGTTCATCACTCCCATCCTTGGCCTCTGTCGCTCTTGTCGGGGCCAGCCCACTTTTGGCGAAACAGCCGTTGGGAGGCTTTTGTCTTCATCGCTCGGCTCCGGCTCTCCTCGGTGGAGTCGCCAGCTGGCTGCCGGCGCAGCCGGCCCTTCGGACGGAGCTGGTCTTCTCGTGCTGAAGCCGTGGAGACTCCTGGGACGCCAGCCGGCATTTAGCTCGGCCCGTGGCATGCCCCATTAGTCATCCCCACGACATTAGCCCCCGAAACTGGCGAAGTCTCATGGGTTAGCATGGGGCTTTGGCGGGTTCTTCTCCTCACCGAAGTCTTGCTCATTTTCATCGAAGTCCTAGGATTCTCAGTCCTATCTAGAGGTTGCTGGTTTCGAGGCCAAGTCATGCGGGACTCCTCCAGCCGTCTCGAGACGTACTGGCTCCAGGCTTAACCCGGCTGGCGGCCGCGAGCCGGCGTGCTGCTTCTTTGGAACTTGTGCCGCTTTGGGTTTTGCTCCTACGCTGCGGCCGGCGCAGTGCGCCAGTGGCCAGTCTTGTCATTTTGACTTCGGAATCACCACTGTCATAACTTCCCGAGTCATCATGCGAGGTGGACTGGCACACGTCAGCGACGTGTCCCATCAACTCCTCCCACAATCCGATGCGGCAACCGCAGCAGTTGCACACGATGCGGGGGTGGTTACCGAAACGTCGGGGGGTTATCCCCTTCACTGCGCTTCTTTAAATACTGAGCGTGCTCGCTGCCAAGGGCATCCCCCGCTTCTCACCTCGAGCTTTTCCTTTCTGAGCCCAGCCCGATCATGTCGTCCCTTAGCGGTTCCGCTGCCAGCGGTGGCAAGGTTCCGACGGAGGGGGAGAAAAGGGACGGGGCGCCGGAGACGTCGCCTCCAGCGTCTCAGAAATGCGGTCGCCCGAAGGGGAGCCACAATAAGAAAACTTTGGAGGCTCTCGCGGTGAGGGCCGCTACCACTCCTTCCACCTCCGCCACGCCCCAGGCAACCGGGGCTCCCGGCGATGCGGGCATCTCGGTGAGGTGGGGGCCCGGTCGCCCAAAGGGGAGCGGGAGGAAATCCGCCCCCGTGGCGGTCGATGCTCCTTCGTCGTCTCGTCGTCGTGGATGGCCGCCGGGCAGCAAAAACAAGAAGGCCCCTGCTGTCCTCAGGGTCGCCGCCTCCACTCCTGCGAGGCCCCGCGCGGCGACCTCTCCTCCGCTGGGCCCATCACGGCCCTGGCTGGAGAAACCGGCGCTCCAACCGCCGGCCTATATCTCGGCCGAGGGGTGGTCCACCTGCATCGTCCCTGCGCTTGCCGGGTCTCGGGACCTCCTCTGCCTTCCGTCCCAGTTCACGGACACGATGGAAGGCCAGGAGATGGCTTACGCCAAGCTGCGGGAATGCAGCGGCGGCCAGCCCTCGTACCGCGTCGAAGTTTACTACGACGGCCAGGGGATGTGCTACTTCCGCGATGGGTGGTCGAAGTTCTTCCTCGACTACGGTGCACATGAGGGCTGGTTCATCCTCCTCACCCGCCACGATGGGAAGAAGGACTTCACCGTCTGCTTCTTCGATGCCACCCTCTCCGCCCGCACCTATGCCGCCCAGCCGTGAGGAGCGGGCTCCGTCGACCTCCAACGCGGGCTTCTCTGGGGCGAAGTCCATGCGACACTCGCGCCGTGCCGAGGGAGGCGAGCATCTCCCGAGCAAGGGATTCTTGGCACTCTTAGGGTAGCGGTTTAGGGAGCTTTTGTAATCGTCAGACTTCTGCTTAATGAACATTTGTCCTTCTTCATTTACTGTGTGTTTTGCCATCGCGCGAGTGTCTTCTGTTAACATCGTCGCGCTATGATGATTCTTCAGCTAAAGTTCTTCTTTTGACAAAACCACTGCCACGCGAGTCTGTAGGTAGGGACTACGATGGTCACTGGTTTGCACAGACGCTTCGGGTGGGATCTTCCAGCCTCATCGCAAAGGGAGCAGTGCTTCTGCTGGCCGACTCTGGGAAGGACGGACTAGTTCTGGCTTGGAGGGGTTGGAGCGGAAACTAAGTCCTGTACCGGCTCGGGCGAGGGCCGGAGCCGGCACGTTTCCCTTCCTGGGCCTTCGCACGTTCCTTGCTGCGGTTGGAGTAAATCTCCCAGTTTCTGGCTCTAGCCATTACTTTGCGAGTGTTAGGTTTTGATTTCGTCGTTCGTTTGCTGATTACGTCGCAGCGCCAGCTGATCGGATAGCCGGCGAGGTACTGGAGCTGGCCCACTTCTGAGGACCAATTCCCTTTCCCCCTAGCCCCCGAGTTTTGGGGCAGCTGGACTGACAGCTAGCTCGAAACTAACCTTTTGCGTACGGTGCCAACACCGAATGAGGCAGCTCGAGCTTCAAACCTCTTTGGTGTGGCTACTCAGCCCAAACGTCGAGAGACCGTGGTCGTCAACCGTTCGCTGGCTTGCCTTTGTCTGGTTCCCTCAACTTTTTCCTTAATCTTCCCACCCTTCGGCCCTTCTACCCCCAACCGGCAGCCTGGTGCCGGTTGGTCTCCCTTGGGCCGGCAGCCGAATGCTGGCCTAGGGTGGGAGCGTGCCACGGAGTGAGAAGTAGTACTTCGGTCTATCGGGCCCCCGACTCATGCTAGCCAACGCTTAGTTAACAGACACTGCTCCTGACGCCTGGTTGAGCGATTTTTCTATCATTTTCGGTTCTGCTCTGCGGCTTTCCTTTGTATGTGGCCTGCCGGCTTCTATCCATCTGGCTGCATGGAGCCGAAAGGTGGAGGTTTGGCTCGAGACCTTCTTCATACGTAGTACTCATCCGGCTGACGAGAAGTCGATCGTTCTTCGGGGCTGCCGGCTGTGGCTCGGTGCCCGGAGCTGGCTGCCGGTCAAGTGAATAACGCAGGAAGCAAAACATACACGAAGTGTTTTCCTCGGAGCCGGCCGTAACTAGCCGCTCCGTTTTCCTTTATTCATTGACAAGTTTTTCGGGGTACAAGCTTTTGCCTTAGCAGAAGAAAGGTCTTAGGAGACTGACATTCCAGGGACGCTCCGTCTCCTTGTCAGAGTTATCTGCCTTGTTCTTTCTGGGCTCTTGTGCGTCGATAAGGTAATATGCCCCATTGCCCAGCACCCGGCTGACAATGAACGGTCCCTCCCAGGGAGGAGACAGCTTGTGCATGCCCCTAGTGCTTTGGATCAGCCGGAGTACGAGATCCCCTTCGCGAAACACGAGCGGGCGAATTTTCCGGCTGTGGTATCATCGCAGCTGCTGCTAATAGAGCGCTGATCTGGCCAAAGCCTGCTCTCGTGCCTCCTCGAGGAGGTCGACGCCATGTTCGTGAGCTTCTTTTGCTTGCTTCTCTGTGTACTGGACAATTCTGGGTGCATCGAACTCGATGTCCGTGGGCAACACCTCTTCTGCTCCATAGACCGGGAAGAAAGGTGTGAAGCCAACAGAGCGATTTGGAGTGGTGCGCAGGCTCCAGAGCACTGAGGGTAGCTCCTCGACCCAACAGCCGGCTGAGCGTTCGAGAGTCTCGACCAGCCTTAGTTTGATGCCGGCCAGGATCAGCCCATTTGCCTTCTCCACTTGCCCGTTTGTCTGAGGGTGCGCCACTGACGCTAAGTCCAGTCGGATGCCCTTCTTGCCACAGTAATCAGCAAAGACTCCCTTCGCGAAGTTCATCCCGTTGTCAGTGATGATGCTGTGGGGAACTCCGTATCTTGTGATGATCTCGTTGAAGAACTTGATGGTGGACAAACCGTTGAGTTTCTTGATTGGCTTGGCCTCGATCCACTTGGTGAACTTGTCCACAGCAACCAACAGATGCGTCAAGCCCCCGGGTGTGGTCTTGAATGGCCCTACCATGTCCAGGCCCCAGACAGCGAATGGCCAGGTGAGCGGGATGGTCTTGAGGGCTGCCGCTGGAGTGTTTCTGTGCTTGGAGAAGCGCTGGCAGCCGTTGCACTGCTTCACCAGTTGCTCTGCATTCTGCTTGGCCGTTGGCCAGTAGAAACCATGGCGGAAGGCTTTGGCCACCAAGGCTCTGGAAGATGCGTGATATCCGCACTCCCCTTGGTGTATCTCTCTTAGAAGCTCTATCCCTTCTTCCGGCTCGATGCACTTCTGGAAGATGCCTGACACGCTGCGCTTGTACAGCTCACTGTTGATGATGGTGTACGCCCCTGCTCGGCGTTGAATTCGCCTAGCCTCCACTTCGTCTTGCGGCAAGTCCCCAGTGATGAGGTAGTTGGAGAATGGCTCCGCCCAGGAAGGTATCTCCCGTATGTGGAAGACATTGGCGACTAGGGGATCAGCAGCCCCCGGGTCCGTCATCGTGCCGGCCTCATCTGATTGTCTGGCTAGGGGAGCGGGCGTGGAGCCGGCAGCCCCCATGTCCTTCGTCGAGCCGGCCGTGCTGGGCTGGCCGGCTGCCTCCTTCAGCCCCGAAGCGGCAGCCCCCGGGTCCGGTGGTGGCACCTGAGCCGGGGCGGGGTCTCCAGGCACGTAGATGGATGGAGATTCCGGCGAGGGCTTGATGGACGGCTTGCGGATGATCTCCAGCGACACCCTGGCTGGGATATCCTGCCTGGTGGAGCCGATCTTGGATAGCCGGTCTGCCTCGTCGTTGTTTGCTCTGGGGACATGGTGGAACTCGCAGCCCTCAAAGAATCCGCTGAGCTGCTGCACGTAGAAGCGGTAGGAGGCCATGTTGGCATACTTGGCGTCCCAATCCCCCGAAACCTGGTGCGTTACCAGGTCGGAGTCTCCGAAACAGAGGATCCTTCTGATACCAATCTGCTTGGCCATCTTGAGCCCATGTACCAGGGCTTCGTATTCGGCGATGTTGTTCGACGCACGGAAGTGCATCTGCAGCACGTATTGCAGCTTATCTCCCTTAGGAGAGGTGAGGACGACGCCAGCTCCCAAGCCCCCGAGCAACTTGGAGCCATCGAAGTGCATGCGCTAGTGGGTGGAGTCTGGAGCCGGCGGCAGGTACTGGTGCTCTCCCCAGTCAGCGAAGAAATCTGCTATGATCTGTGACTTGATCGTCGTTCTGGGCTTGTACTGAATGGTATGAGCAGCGAGCTCAATCGCGCATTTGGCCACTCTTCCTGACGCGTCCTTGCACCCGATGATCTCCGAGAGCGGAGTGGTGCTCACCACCGTGATTGGGTGCTCCTCGAAGTAGTGCTTCAGCTTCTTGGCCGCCATGTACACGCCGTACGCGACCTTCTAGTAGTGCGGGTAGTTCTGCTTGGAGAGAGTGAGCACCTCACTCAGGTAGTACACTGGGCGCTGAACCGGCAGCTCCATGCCTTCCTCGGTGCGCTCCACCATGATCACGACACTAATGACTCGCGGAGTAGCCGTGATGAAGAGCAGCATTGGCTCTCACGGAGCCGGCACTGCCAAGATTGGCGCGGTAGACAAGGCTCACTTGAGGTCGTTGAAGGCATCATCAGCACGCTGGGACCAAATGAAGTGGTCCGTCTTCTTCATCAGCTGGTACAGCGGCATGGCCTTCTCCCCGAGCTGGCTGACGAACCGGCTGAGCGAGGCCAAGCAACCAGCAAACTTCTGCACGTCTCTGAGCTGGGTGGGCTTCTCTAGGGCCTCGATGGCTTTTATCTTCAAGGGGTTAGCCTCGATCCCTCGCTGGGAAACGATATAACCTAGGAGCTGTCCAGCCGGCACACCAAAGGTGCACTTCTCTGGGTTGAGCTTCATGCGATAGCGCCGCAGGTTGGCGAAGGTCTCCTTGAGGTCATCCAGGAGCGTGCCACTCTGCTTGGTTTTCACCACCACATCGTCCACATAAGCGTGCACGTTCCTCCCAATCTGCCCTTACAAACATCGCTGCATGGTTCGCTGGTAAGTGGCTCCAGCATTCTTCAGGCCAAATGGCATGGTGATGTAGCAGTAGGCTCCATATGGGGTGATGAAGGACGTCTTGATCTGATCCGGCTGGAAGAGCGGGATCTGGTGGTAACCTAAATAGGCATCCAGGAAGGACAGCAGGTCACAGCCGGCTGTGGAATCAATTACCTGGTCGATGCGTGGTAACGCAAATGGATCCTTGGGGCAAGCCTTGTTGAGGCTGGTGTAGTCAATACACATTCGCCAAGTGTTATTCTTCTTCAGAACCAAGACTGGGTTCGCAAGCCAGTCTGGGTAAAATACCCCCATGATAAAGCCGGTTGCAAGGAGCTGGGCAATCTCCTCGCCAATAGCTTTCCTCTTCTCTTCTGCAAAGCACCGCAGCGGCTGTTTGACCGGCTTGGCATCTGGCCGGACGTTGAGTGAGTGCTCAGCCAGCTCCCTCGGCACACCTGGCATGTCCTTTGGAGACCATGCAAAGATGTCCCGATTCTCACGGAGGAAGCTGGTGAGCTCGCTTACCTATTTAGCAGAAAGGCCGGTGCCGATGATGACGTACTTGCTGGGGTCACTCTCGTCCAGCAGGATCTTCTTGGTGTCGTTGGCCGGCTTGAACTGCTCCACCGGCGACTGGCGAACCGGCACATCTTGCTGGGTCAGCTCCACACGATGCAGAAACTGCCGCTTTTCCTCGGCGATGACCAGCGCTTCTGCCAGCTGTGAGCTCTCCTTTGCGCAGGCTGATACGTCTCCAACGTATCTATAATTTTTGATGCTCCATGCTTGTTTTTACACCATTTGCCTACTGTTTTGTTACACTTCGTGGTACTTTTATGCATTTTCCGGAACTAACCTATTAACAAGTCGCCACAGTGCCAGTTCCCTGTTTTCTGCTGTTTTTGTGTTTCAGAAGTGATACACAGGAAATATTCTCGGAATTGGACGAAACAAGTTCCTGAAGTCTTATTTTTCCCGGAAGCTTCCAGTCATCCGAAGAGGAGAAGGAGAGGGGCCACAGGCCAGCCTCATGCTAGGCCGGCCCGGCCCTGGCCCTGGCCACGCCGCCTAGGTGTGAGGGGGCCTGGGGCCACCCCTGACATCGCCCCTTCGCCTATAAAGACCCCCCGACAGAAAAAACCTAAGGACCCGATCAATTTTCCAGAACACATCGCGATCCGCCGCCGCCGTCGACCCGAAGATCGGGAGGGTCTAGAAGCTCTTCCTGGCACCCTGCCGGAGAGGGGAATCACCACCAGAGGTCTTCTTCATCGCCATGCTTGCCTCCGGAGCGATGAGTGAGTAGTCTACCTTGGACTATGGGTCCATAGCAGTAGCTAGATGGTTGTCTTCTCCACCATGTGCTTCATGTTTAGATCTCATGAGCTGCCCTACATGATTGAGATCACTGTTATGTAATTCTACATGTTTGGTTTGTTGGGATCCGATGAATATTGGTGTGATGATTGAGTTGCTATACTGAAATATATCTTATGTTATCTTTATGTTGTTTATGATCTTGCATGCTCTCCGTTGTTAGTAGCTATCTTGACCGAGTAGTTGCTAGTGACTCCAAGAGGGGGTATTTATGCTCGATAGTGGGTTCATGCCTCTATTTAACCCGGGGGACTGACAGAAACCTCTAAGGTTGTAGATGTGCTGTTGCTACTAGGGAGAAAACAATATTCATATGCTCAAGGGCATATGCTTTGTTTACATTACACACTTTGCTTAATGCAATTATCTGTTGTTCGTAACTTAATACTTGTGGAGTTCTCGGATTGATTCGCCACAAGTGGATTATTAGTCATAGATGCAGTTGGATGGCGGTCTATGTATTTTGTTGTAATGCCCAGAGTGAATTGCATAGTGATCTTCTTGACATATCACGTTTATCTTTATTCTATCAATTGCCCAACTGTAATTTGTTTACCCAGCATGTGTTATTTATCTTATGGAGAGACACCACTACTGAACTATGGACCTCGGTCCTATTTCCATCATATTGCTATCACCTGTTTACTTTACTCGCACTGTTTACTTTACTCGCATACTTCTACTGTTTTCCACTTGATACGCTCATAACCTTTGTTTTAAGCAAACCGGTGAGATTGATAACCTCATCGCAAGTTGGAAGCAAAGTACTTGGTTGTGTTGTGTGCAGGTTCCGCGTTGCAGCTAGCAAGCAAAGCTTGGACGAGGCGCCATATATAAATTGTCCAAAGCTGTCGCAAACTAGCAAGCATCACCTTCAGTCGTATTGTTCGCTCTTCTCCTGATCGATATAACCTTGGTTTCTTAACTGAGGGAAAACTAGCTGCTATACTCATCACACCTTCCTCTTGGGGTTCCCAACGGGCTGGTCATTCACCACGCATCAAGCTAATTTTCTGGCGCCGTTGCCGGGGAAGAGTGGAAGACTTCTGTGAGGGGAGTTTTCGCACGCACATCCTTTACTTTGTTTTATTGTTTTGCTTTACTTTATTTATTTTTACCTGCATCGTTTTATATCAAAAACCCAAAAAAAAATAGAATCCTTGGTAGTTGTTATTTCTTTACTTTTAGTTCATCATGTTGTTCCCTAAGTACGTTCTGGAGGACCTCTTAGTAGGTAGTGGTTCAATTATTGGAAAAAGTAACATTGAGAAGTTCTTTAATCACATTAGTATGCATAAGGAAGTTGAGGAAAAGTCTTTGGTTGAGCAAGCTCCTAGTATTGAAGTTGCTTCTGCTTATTTAATTCATATGTTGGAAACTAGGTTTGCTAGTCTTAATCCTTTTATGCAATACATGTTCCTTAAGCTTCATGAAATTGAAGATCCTGAAAAGAAAGCTTTTATTTTGGAAGCTTTGCACCTAGAATTTAAAGATGTCGTTATTGAAGCTAGAAAAGTTCTTAAACGTTTTAATAAACTCGGTTCACCTATAAAGGTTATTAGTACAAACGATGAAGGAGCCGAAATACCTATACCTAGCAAGCTCTTGGGATTGTGTGAAGCTTTCAAAAATAATTTTGACTGGATCTGTCCCCAAAATCTTTTTAGTGATTTGAGTGAACCAAAGCGTGATCACAAAGGGGCTTCTAAAACTTATGTGGATGAAATACAATGCCTTATTGACAAAACTTCTGCAGTTGATCTTAATGCCCTTTCTGATGTTACTTGATTCGCAATTTTCTGCGCCTAGCTCAAAGGCGTTAAAGAAAAGCACTCTTGGGAGATAACCCAATGTTTTATTTCTAGTACTTTTTTTTATTTGAGTCTTGGAAGTCATTACTACTGTAATGACCGCTCCTTATCCTTTTTATTTTATTGTTGTGCCAAGAGAAGCCTCTAATTCGAGTGAGGTAAGATTTGGGGATGTTGCTGGCACCGTAAAAATTCGTATAAATTCTCTGTATATCTTTTGGACCTGGGATTTCTTGTTCATATGCCCCAGGTTATATCCAAACTTTCGTTAGTTGAACACTTTTTGATTTGAGCAACAGAAAACCCCTAAAAAATTCGACCTTTGTCAGCTGTTCTGTTTTGACAGATTTCTGCCAATATTTGTGTTTGCCGCTTTATCGCTTTCTTTTGAGTTCTTTTGATCACGAAACTTTTGGGGAAGTTGCTACAGTAGTATATGCTATATATGTGGTGGTTTTGGGTTGAAACCTGAAGCAAAAAGAGGTTGATTATATGTTATGCTACACTAATGTTGCTAATAGATTTGTGTTTAGTTTTGTATGAAGGAAGTTTTCAAGTGTAGGGATTGGAGAATGATGAGATGAGTTGAAGAATGGACAAAACCTCAATCTTGGGGATGCCCATGCATAACCCCAAGAAATATCCAAGAAGTACAAGCGTCAAAGCTTGGGGATGCCCCCGAGGCACCCCTTCTTCATCGGCAAAAATCAGGTCACCTTTTAAGACACTATATTTTTATTGCTTCATGCACTATGTGTTTTTCTTGGAGCGTCAGTTGTTTTAGTTTTCTTAGTTGGTTTAGTTTTGTTTGCTTCAATAAATGGTTGGACCCCAACAAATTTCCTTTGGAGGAGATGTACTCATTTTCATTTGCCAGGAACACTCAGTTTTTCACTCTTATCGTTCACCGAGTGTTCTTCTCTTTCTGCTACTGCTTTTGTTTTTCGTTTTTGCCTTGATTTGTGTTCAGACCTTGTCATATCTTTTCATCAAGGTGTATTTTTGCCTCTGATCTTTATTGGTTTTCATCAAAAGAGGTGTCTCTAAAAATTTCAAATGGTGTTGGAAAAGAGAAAAAGCTTTATGCAAAAAAAAAGTGGTACAAGAAGGAGCTTGTGTAGACTGCGGCTTGGGCTTTTTCATGTCATGCTTGATGTCTTTTTGATAGTATGCTTAGTGGCTTTGCTGTAGCATGACTTGTCTCAAATAACTGAGATTGCTTAATGAGCCTTTGAAAAAATCATGCGTTGTTTTTATTGTATGGAAGCATTATTTTGGTTTTCTCCTTGATGCTTTATTTGGGTTGACTTGGCGCATGCTCATACATGTTAGACTCTTACAAAGTCACCAATAGCCTCTATGATCATTTAGTTTTTGACTTTTGATGCCATCTTGTGCTTTCTTTTAATGTCGCTTTGTCGCTTTGCATGATTATGGCCATTATTGCTCTCTTAGTTGGTCGCTCCCAGTCTTTTGCTAGCCCTCGCCTTGTATTGAGTATGAGCTCTACTCGTGCATCCAACTCCTACAAGCTAAAGTTTTCCAAAGTGTCCACCATACATACCTACTAGCAATTTGCTATTCCAAGTAAATTTGACTTGCTTTTATCTTCTCTTCAAATTAAACTCTTACCAGTGTTATGCGAAAATTGGTCAGTAAAGCTCTCACAAACCGGAAGGCGCACTTTACTTTTTCCAGTTCTTAAAATTTGACATTGTGGTTGATTGCTGGGATGATGGCGCCAGAAAAGAGTTGGTGCCTAGTTGAAAGTCCAGCCCGTTGGGAACCCCAAGAGGAAGGTGTGATAAATACAGCAGCAAGATTTTCCCTCAGTTAAGAAACCAAGGTTTAATCGTTCAGGAGAAGAGCAGACAATGACGACTGAAGGTGATGCGGACTGGCTTAGTAACACTCCAACAAGGGCGCTGTTTAACGATACTTGTTGACTCGTCTTCGGCCAGAAGCAACGTGGAACCTGCACACAACACAGCCAAGTACTTTGCTCCCAACTTGCGATGAGGTTGTCAATCTCACCGGTTTGCTTAAAACAAAGGTTATGAGCATATCGAGTGGAAAACAGTAGAGTATGCAAATAAAGTAAACAGTGCGAGTAAAGTAAACAGTGCGAGTAAAGTAAATAGGTGATAGCAATATGATGGAAATAGGACCGGGGTCCACAGTTAACTAGTGGTGTCTCTCCATAGATAAATAACACATGCTGGGTAAACAAATTACAGTTGGACAATTGATAGAATAAAGATAAACATGATATGTCGAGAAGATCACTATGAGATTTACTCTGGGCATTACAACAAAATACATAGACCGCCATCCAACTACATCTATGACTAATAATCCACTCCCGGGGATATCAATCCGAACACCCCAAGAGTATTAAGTTGCGAACAACAGATAATTGCATTAAGCAAAGTGTGTAATGTAAACAAAGCATATGCCCTTGAGCATATGAATGTTGTTTTCCCCCTAGTAGCAATAGCACATCTACCACCTTAGAGGTTTCTGTCACTCCCCCATGTTAAATAGAGGCATGAACCCACTATCGAGCATAAATACCCCCTTTTGGAGTCACTAGCAACTACTCGGCCAAGATAGCTACTAACAACGGAGAGCATGCAAGATCATAAACAACATAGAGATAACAAAAGATAATATTCAGTACAGCAACTCAATCATAAACACGAATATTCATCGGATCCCAACAAACCAAACATGTAGAATTACATAACGGTGATCTCAATCATGTAGGGCAGCTCATGAGATCTAAACATGAAGCACATGGTGGAGAAGACAACCATCTAGCTACTGCTATGGACCCATAGTCCAAGGTAGACTACTCACTCATCGCTCGGGAGGCAAGCATGGCGATGAAGAAGACCTCCGGTGGCGATTCCCCTCTCCGGCAGGGTGCCGGGAAGAGCTTCTGGACTCTCCCGATCTTCGGGTCGACGGCGGCGGCGGATCGCGATGTGTTCTAGAAAAGTGATCGGGTCCTTAGGTTTTTTCCGTCGGGGGGTCTTTATAGGTGAAGGGGCGATGTCAGAGGAGGAGCCAGGTGCCCTCATGCGGGGCTTGCGCGGCCAGGGGCCTGGCCGCGCCACCCCTGTGTGTGGGGCCCTGGTGGCCCCCCTCCTACTCTCCTTCAGATCTCTGGAAGCTTCCGGGTAAAATAAGACTTCAGGAACTTGTTTCATCCAATTCCAAGAATATTTCCTATGTATCACTCTGAAACACAAAAACATCAGAAAACAGGGAACTGGCACTGTGGCAACTTGTTAATAGGTTAGTTCCGGAAAATGCATAAAAGTGCCACGAAGTGTAACGAAACAATAGGCAAATGGTGTAAAAACAAGCATGGAGCATCAAAAATTATAGATACGTTGGAGACGTATCAAGCATCCCCAAGCTTAACTCCTGCTCGTCCTCGAGTAGGTAAGTGATAACAAAAGAATAATTTTTGAGGTGACATGCACCTACACAATCTTGATCATATATGTAAGCATTTGTGAGCTGGGATCATAAGAACTTAAAACATGGGCATGAAGATATAATCATGACAATAAGAACTTAGCAACCATGTTGTAAACATGCAAATGAACACAAACAAAAGATCATGAAAATGAAATAATGAAAGTCAAACGTGTGTTCAAATCATAAGGAAAAACATACAAATGGTTTTCAGCTTGTCCTTCAAAGAGAGCAAAACATAAATGCATAGGACACCTTCAAGTTTAAGAGGGCGACTAGATACAAATAATTTAAGAACAAGTGAAACCAACAATATGAATCAATCAATGAACTTTGGGACAATGCATATCACACTAAGAATGACAACTATGCTCTCTTAATGGTGCATAAAGATAGAAGGTGGTGACTCAACATAAAAGTAGAAGAAAGGCCCTTCGCAGAGGGAAGCAGTGATTGCAAGTTTTATAACCTTCAAAAATTATGGTACTTACCGGCTTTGAGCTCTCATTGCCCCCATCATAAGCATCTTGAATGGTTAAAGTTAATGCGAGAACAATTATGATGCATATGCTTGAGAAATCATAAGTTGAAAACCTCGTGCCCCATGAATACGAGTACCCAAACCTCATGCTACTTTACTTAGAGTCCCAAGCAAGGCTCTTGTCATTGTAAGTATATGTATATCATTAAGAACCGCCAATGGGGTACCTCCGTGCCCGATGACATGGAACAAGCCCACACCAAAATGACAGGACAAGCAGACAATGAACACCTCGACATCTCTTTTATTTGCCTTTTGTTTAGCTTTTTATTGTGAGATGCGTCGTCGTATGTTCACCATGGGTATGCTGCAAATTTCCACCATGAATTATGCATGGCTTAGATTGGCGGCCCGGCGTTTCCCTAACACATATACAAACTCCATGATCCCCACAAGATTCCCAATTCATTTCACACCGCGGGCATCCATAAACAAAAGATCACGATATCAACTCAAATAAGAAGTGCAATGTTGAAAGCTTGCCCCATGACAGCATGGATGGGCTAGAATCCAACTTACAACTTGCAAGCATATCAACTCAACATAAGAGACCACAATGTCAAATTTTTAAGAACAGGAAAAAGTAAAGTGTGCCTTCCGGTTTGTGAGAGCTTTACTGACCGAATTTCACATAACACTGGTAAGAGTTTAATTTGAAGAGAAAATAAAAGCAAGTCAAATTTACTTGGATTAGCAAATTGCTAGTAGGTATGTATGGTGGACACTTTGGAAAACTTTGGCTTTTAGGAGTTGGATGCACGAGTAGAGCTCATACTCAGTACAAGGCGAGGGCTAGCAAAAGACTGGGAGCGACCAACTAAGAGAGCAATAATGGCCATAATCATGCAAAGCGACATTAAAAGAAACATAAGATGGAATCAAAAGTCAAAAACTAAATGATCATAGAGGCTATTGGCGACTTTGTAAGAGTCTAACATGTGTGAGCATGCGCCAAGTCAACCCAAATAAAGCATCAAGGAGAAAACCAAAATAATGCTTCCATACAATAAAAACAACGCATGATTTTTTTCAAAGGCTCATTAAGCAATCTCAGTTATTTGAGACAAGTCATGCTACAGCAAAACCACTAAGCATACTATCAAAAAGACATCAAGCATGACATGAAAAAGCCTAAGCCGCAGTCTACACAAGCTCCTTCTTGTATCACTATTTTGCACAAAGCTTTTTCTCTTTTCCAACACCATTTGAAATTTTTATAAACACCTCTTTTGATGAAAACCAATAAAGACCAGAGGCAAAAATACACCTTGATGAAAAGATATGACAAGGTCTGAACGCAAATCAAGGCGAAAACGAAAACCAAAAGTAGTAGCAGAAAAAGAAGAACGCTCAATTTTTAATAAGAGTGAAAACTAGAGCGTTCTTGGCAAATGAAAACGAGTACATCTCCTCCAAAAGAAATTGTTTGGGGTCCAACCATTTATTGCAGCAAACAAACAAACTAAACCAATTAAGAAAACTGACGCTCCAAGAAAAACACATAGTGCATGAAGCAATAAAAATATAGTGTTTTGAAAGGTGACCTAATTTTTGCCGATGAAGAAGGGGTGCCTCGGGGGCATCCCCAAGCTTTGACGCTTGTACTTCTTGAATATTTCTTGGGGTGATGCATGGGCATCCCCAAGCTTGAGCTTTTGTCCATTCTTCAACTCATCTCATCATTCTCCAATCCCTACACTTGAAAACTTCCTTCATACAAAACTAAATACAATTCTATTAGCAACATTAGTGTAAGCATAACATATAATCAACCTCTTTTTTGCTTCAGGTTTCAACTCAAAACCACCACATATATAGCATATACTACTGTAGCAACCTCCCAAAAAGTTCCGTGATCAAAAGAACTCAAAAGAAAGCGATAAAGTGGCAAACACAAATATTGGTAGAAATCTGTCAAAACTGAACAGCTGACAAAGGTCAAATTTTTGAGGGGTTTTATGTTGCTCAAATCAAAAAGTGTTCTACTAACGAAAGTTTGGATATAACCTGGGGCATATGCAAAAGAAATCGCAGGTCCAAAAGATAAACAGAGAATTTATACGAATTTTTATGGTGCAGCACCGAAAACAGTTTCGGGACAGCAACATCCCCAAATCTTTACCTCACTCAAATTAGAGGCTTCTCTTGGCACAAAAATGAAATAAACAAGATAAGGAGCGGTCATTACAGTAGTAACGACTTCCAAGACTCAAATAAAATAAAAAGTACTGAAAAGAAACATTGGGTTATCTCCCAAGAGTGCTTTTCTTTAACGCCTTTGAGCTAGGCGCAGAAAATTGCGAATCAAGTAACATCAAGTGATGAAGCATCAAGCTCATAATTTGCTCTAAGAATAGAGTCAAAAATTAATTTCTTTCTTTTCCTAGGGAAGTGTTCCATACCTTTCTTGAGTGGAAATTGATATTTGATAGTGCCTTCCCTCATATCAATGATGGCACCTACAGTTCGAAGAAAGGGTCTTCCCAAAATAATAGGACATGAAGCATGGCATTCAACGTCCATAACAAGAAAATCAACGGGAACAAGGTTATTGTTAACCACAATAAGAACATCATTAATCCTTCCCAAAGGTTTCTTCTTAGCAACATCAGCAATAGGAACATCAAAATAACATTTTTCAAGCGGTGGTAAATCAAGCATGTCATAAATCTTTCTAGGCATGATAGAAATACTAGCACCTAGATCACATAAAGCATGGAAATCATAACCATTAACATGCATATCAATAATGGGTTCCCAACCATCTTCTAACTTCTTGGGAACAGAGGCTTTTTGCTTCAACTTTTCATCCCTAATTTTCATGAGAGCATTGGTAATATGCTTAGTAAAAGTAACATTTAAAGAACTAGCATTGGGAGTCAAAGCAAGCTTTTGCAAGAACAAAATTACTTCAGATATATTGCAGCCATCAACATCAAAATCATTAAAGGTTATAGAGCTATCATCTCCCACACTCCGAAAAATTTCAGCACTCTTTTGAGAAAAAGTTTTGGCAGTTTTAGGCTTTTTAACACAAGGAGTGGGAGTTTTCTCTACACCAATCAAAGTAAGAGGATTGCTAGCATTAGGAGCAACATCATTAGAGGTAGTAATGGTACATACCTTCATCTTTCTAGCCATCTCATCTTCTCTTTCCCACCTGGCATGCAATTCCGCTAACAATCTAATATTTTCATCAATTTCAACTTGAATAGCATTAGCGGTAGCAAAAACATTGTTCTCTTTCACATCATTAGGCAACACTTTTAATTTCAGAATTTCAACATCATGAGCAAGGCTATCAACTTTAGAAGCAAGAATATCAATTTTGCCTAACTTTTCCTCAACAGACTTATTAAAAGCAGTTTGCTTACCGATGAAGTCCTTGAGCATTACCTCAAGCTCGGAGGGCGCGGCCCTAGTGTTGTTGTAGGAATTACCATAAGAGTTACCATAACCATTACCATTGGTAGAAGGATACGGCCTATAATTGTTACTAGCAAAATTGTTCCTATAAGCATTGTTGTTAAAATTATTGTTTCTAATGAAATTCACATCAACATGCTCTTCTTGAGCAACCAGAGAGGCCAAAGGAACATTATTAGGATCAACATGAGTCCTATAATTAGCAAGCATAGCCATAATGGTATCAATCATATCACTCAAGGAAGAGGTTTCCTCAACAGAATTTACCTTCTTACCTTGTGGAGCTCTCTCGGTGTGCCATTCAGAATAATTTACCATCATGTTGTCGAGTAGCTTTGTTGCGGCGCCCAAGGTAAGGGACATAAAAGTGCCTCCAGCAGCTGAATCAAGTAAGTTCCTTGAAGAAAAATTTAGTCCTCGCAGAAGTCTTCCACTTCTTCCCCGGCAATGGCGCCAGAAAAGACTTGCTGGCGTGTAGTTGACGTGGGAGCTTCTTCTTCTTTGTATCCCCGGCAACGGCGCCAGAAAAGAGCTTGATTGCTGGGATGATGGCGCCAGAAAAGAGTTGGTGCCTAGTTGAAAGTCCAGCCCAGTCGGGAACCCCAAGAGGAAGGTGTGATGAATACAGCAGCAAGATTTTCCCTCAGTTAAGAAACCAAGGTTTAATCGTTCAGGAGAAGAGCAGACAATGACGACTGAAGGTGATGCGGACTGGCTTAGTAACACTCCAACAAGGGCGCCGTTTAACGATACTTGTTGACTCGTCTTCGTCCAGAAGCAACATGGAACCTGCACACAACACAGCCAAGTACTTTGCTCCCAACTTGCAATGAGGTTGTCAATCTCACCGGTTTGCTTGAAACAAAGGTTATGAGCGTATCGAGTGGAAAACAGTAGAGTATGCAAATAAAGTAAACAGTGCGAGTAAAGTAAACAGTGCGAGTAAAGTAAACAGGTGATAGCAATATGATGGAAATAGGACCGGGGTCCACAGTTCACTAGTGGTGTCTCTCCATAGATAAATAACACATGCTGGGTAAACAAATTACAGTTGGGCAATTGATAGAATAAAGATAAACGTGATATGTCGAGAAAATCACTATGAGATTTACTCTGGGCATTACAACAAAATACATAGACCGCCATCCAACTGCATCTATGACTAATAATCCACTCCCGGGGATATCAATCCGAACACCCCAAGAGTATTAAGTTGCGAACAACAGATAATTGCATTAAGCAAAGTGTGTAATGTAAACAAAGCATATGCCCTTGAGCATATGAATATTGTTTTCCCCCTAGTAGCAACATCACATCTACAACTTTAGAGGTTTCTGTCACTCCCCCAGGTTAAATAGAGGCATAAACCCACTATCGAGCATAAATACCCCCACTTGGAGTCACTAGCAACTAATCGGCCAAGATAGCTACTAACAACGGAGAGCATGCAAGATCATAAACAACATAGAGATAACAAAAGATAATATTCAGTACAGCAACTCAATCATAAACACCAATATTCATCGGATCCCAACAAACCAAACATGTAGAATTACATAACGGTGATCTCAATCATGTAGGGCAGCTCATGAGATCTAAACATGAAGCACATGGTGGAGAAGACAACCATCTAGCTACTGCTATGGGCCCATAGTCCAAGGTAGACTACTCACTCATCGCTCTGGAGGCAAGCATGGCGATGAAGAAGACCTCCGGTGGCGATTCCCCTCTCCGGCAGGGTGCCGGGAAGAGCTTCTGGACCCTCCCAATCTTCGGGTCGATGGCGGCGGCGGATCGCGATGTGTTCTAGAAAAGTGATCGGGTCCTTAGGTTTTTTCCGTCGGGGGGTCTTTATAGGCGAAGGGCAATGTCAGAGGAGGAGCCAGGTGCCCTCACGCGGGGCTCACGCGGCCAGGGGCCTGGCCGTGCCACCCCTGCGTGTGGGGCCCTGGTGGCCCCCCTCCTACTCTCCTTCAGATCTCTGGAAGCTTCCGGGTAAAATAAGACTTTAGGAACTTGTTTTGTCCAATTCCGAGAATATTTCCCGAGTATCACTCTGAAACACAAAAACAGCAGAAAACAGGGAACTGGCACTGTGGCAACTTGTTAATAGGTTAGTTCCAGAAAATGCATAAAAGTGTCACGAAGTATAACGAAACAATGGGCAAATGGTGTAAAAACAAGCATGGAGCATCAAAAATTATAGATACGTTGGAGACGTATCAGTGGTCTCTTATGTTGAGTTGTTATGCTTGCAAGTTGTAAGTTGGATACTAGCCCAACCATGCTGTCATGGGGCAAGCTTTCAACATTGCACTTCTTATTTGAGTTGATATCGTGATCTTTTGTTTATGGATGCCCACGGTGTGAAATGAATTGGGAATCTTGTGGGGATCATGGAGTTTGTATATGTGTTAGGGAAACGCCTGGGCCGCCAATCTAAGCCATGCATAATTCATGGTGGAAATTTGCAGCATACCCATGGTGGGCATTCGATGACGCATCTCAAAATAAAAAGCTATACAAATGGTAAATAAAAGAGATGTCGAGGTGTTCATTGTCTGCTTGTCCTGTCATTTTGATGTGGGCTTGTTCCATGTCATCGGGCACGGAGGTACCCCATTGGTGGTTCTCAATGATACATATATACTTACAATGACAAGAGCCTTGCTTGGGACTCTAAGTTGAGTAGCATGAGGTTTGGGTACTCGTATTCACGGGACACGAGGTTTTCAACTTATGATTTGTCAAGCATATGCATCATAATTGTTCTCGCATTAACTCTAACCATTCAAGATGCTTATGATGGGGGCAATGAGAGCTCAAAGCCGGTAAGTACCATAATTTTTGAAGGTTATAAAACTTGCAATCACTGCTTCCCTCTGCGAAGGGCCTTTCTTGTACTTTTATGTTGAGTCACCACCTTCTTTCTTTATGCACCATTAAGAGAGCATAGTTATCATTCTTAGTATAATGTGCATTGTCCCAAAGTTTTCATTGATTGATTCATATTGTTGGTTTCACTTGTTCTCAAATTATTTGTATCTAGTCGCCCTCTTAAACTTGAAGGTGTCCTATACATTTATGTTTTGCTCTCTATGAAGGACAAGCTGAAAACCATTTGTATGATTTTCCTTATGATTTGAACACACGTTTGACTTTCATTGTTTCATTTTCATGATCTTTTGTTTGTGTTCATTTTCATGTTTACAACATGGTTGCTAAGTTCTTATTGTCAAGATTATATCTTTCATGCCCATGTTTTAAGTTCTTATGATCCCAGCTCACAAATGCTTACATATGTGATCAAGATTGTGTAGGTGCATGTCACCTCAAAAAATATTCTTTGTTATCACTTACCTACTCGAGGACGAGCAGGAGTTAAGATTGGGGATGCTTGATACGTCTCCAATGTATCTATAATTTTTGATGCTCCATGCTTGTTTTTACACCATTTGCCTACTGTTTCGTTACACTTCGTGGCACTTTTATGCATTTTCTGGAACTAACCTATTAACAAGTCGCCACAGTGCCAGTTCCATGTTTTCTGCTATTTTTGTGTTTCAGAAGTGATACACAAGAAATATTCTCGGAATTGGACGAAACAAGTTCTTGAAGTCTTATTTTTCCCGGAAGCTTCCAGTCATCCGAAGAGGAGAAGGAGAGGGGCCACAGGCCAGCCTCACGCTAGGCTGGCGCGGCCCAGGCCCTGGCCACGCCGCCTAGGTGTGAGGGGGCCTGGGGCCACCCTTGACATCGCCCCTTCGCCTATAAAGACCCCCCGACGGAAAAAACCTAAGCACCTGTAACATCCCAGAACGTAGGACAATTTCGGGGTAGAATAGAAGGGCTTTTGTGCATTGCATCTGAAATTACGGGATTTTTTCGCACTTTTGTTTCTAAAACCTAAGAGTGATCGAATCTCTCCTCGAGGGGAATTGGTAAACTCTCGAAGTGCGAAAGGTTTGGGCATGATCTCTTTTGATCCATTGTGGTGAGGAGTGATTTAGACTACTAAAACCCTAGCCATAAACTTTGAGATTGGACTAGTACACATATCAAGTTAGAATTTGAATGATTAAAGTTTGAATTAAAGGCACATTTAGAAAGGATAAATAAACATATAAAGTAATAGAAAAGCATTTAAACATCAATAAAGTTTAGAGAAAACTTAAACTTTATTGATCATCACACATAAGTTACAATGTCTTTACAAAATTCAAGATTAAAAGAATATTACAATTTGGAGAGAGCCCAAGACAAATACATAAATAAGAAAAGAAAGATTACAAGTATAATTCTAAAGAAGCTAAGAATCTTCTTTCTTCTTTCTCTCTTTCTTTCTTTTCTTCCTTCTGATCTTGATATCTGCAAGCAAATCAAAGAAATACAAAAATTGCCAAGGTAACAATTGACAAGTGTCATTTAGAAATAACACCCACTGTAGATAATCATCAAGGGCTTGGTCTTATCACCAAGGGAGACAGATAGAAATATCCCAGGCCTTGCCGAGATGGGCAAGACACAACAGCAGCATAGTCACCAAGTGCATGCCATCAGGTGTCACACACCCAGGGCATAAGAACCAGGTATAAAAACCTCACAGCAGTGAAACAGACTCGGCTAAAGCCACAGTCGACCAAAACCATTACCACCACACCATCAACATCAACACCCAGCATGCCATCACCATCAAGAACACACCACCATCACTAAATCATCACACACAAATCAACCCTACTCATGTGTTGAGCAACAGGGAAGATTTTCACCCCAGCACATCATCACAGAAACCATCCAGCAAATCCAAAGGCCAACATGGTCACATAGTTCAACTAGGAACTAGGTCAAGCAGCTAGGAGGAGCAGGCTTGCCACAAGAAGCAGGAAATCAAAATATTCCAGAAGAACAAGCTACTCTTCAGCAGCAGGTTATTATTAAACCAAAGCACACATGAGTGCTGGGAGAAAACTCACAAGTTATTCTCCCAGGCAGACTGCACAAGGCACAACCACACAAAGAGCAAGCAAAGCCATGCAAAGATCAAGCAAAGCTTGATGAAATAGGGCTTTGGTCATCATTTGGATGTCCAGGAGGCCAAGACCTTGGAGACAAGGCCATCCACAGCACCTACTCCCTAACATACAACTTATCTGGGAATTTCTCAAAGGAAATACTCACAGAAGTAAGAGCTAAGCCAGGAGTGGCACATGGGTTGCCTGGCTACCAAGTTAAAAGCCTAAATGCTAGAGAACCATCAGCTGTGTCAGTTAAAATTGACCAAGACCAGTTAATCATCTAGGTAAGTGGACAGGGACACTTTTAATCTAAATCAGCCACCAGCAGATCACTACAGAGAGTGATCTACTCTCCAAAGCATCAACTTTAAAACCCACAGTAGCTGTGAACACCCCAGAGGGGCATCACAGTGAAGCAGTTAGCTAACAGCTACTGCAAGAGCCATCACAGTAGGCTAGAATGATTGCATCACAGCTAGGAAGAATCTAGCTCAACATATTAGATACATCATTAAATCAGCACAACAGAGCACTGCAAAAAAGTGCAGTGAAACTATTAATAAACACTAGCCAATTTAACAGCACATTCAGAAATCACTAGAACACATAGTTATCCATGCACTTGATCAAATTGATCAAGATTAGCCAGTAGCAAGTCAGACAATAGCAGCAGGTGATGAATTCAACAGTAATAGACCACCAAGCTATACAGTTAACTGAATCAACCAGTTTTAGTTAACAAAGTTAACTAAAACTATAACTGAAACTGATAGTAATAGCTACACAAGCATGATCTAGCTTCAACAGTAAAGATCATAGAGCTTAATCCACACATCACAGCCCACTAAACATCACAGCAACAGTAGAGGCTGGGGAAGAGACCCAGCATAGTAGAAAGTAAAGGATCACGGCCAGCACAAGCTCCAGAAGGGCATGGCCAGCACAAGCTCCAGAAGGGCATGGCCAGCACAAGCTCCAGGTGAGCTTAGCCAGAGCCAGCTCGAGATGGGCCTAGCCAGCATGGAGCAAGCTTCAGAAGAGTGGAGCAGCACGCATGGAGGGCATGGGGCAAGCTCCAGGGGGAGCAAGTTCCAGCTAGACACAGCAAGGTGCAGAGGAAGAGAAGGAGCAGAGAAGCACTTACACAGTGCCCTGGAGATACCACCGTGGCATGGCGAGGCAGTGCCCGCGCGGCCACGACGGCATCGAGCCAGAGGAAGACGCCGACGACACGTCGACGCAACAACCAGCTCACCAAGCCCAAGCACCACCATGGACGAGGCCTAGCAACTCGAGAGCGAGCTCGAGGTTGCCATGGCCGGAGTCCCGAGCTTCGGAGGCGAAAGGGGATGCAGGCAACGAGGACGCAATCGAGTAGATCTCACGGACAGGCGGAACCGCCGTCACCTGATCTATCGATTGAGCGGCATCTCGGCGGCGGAGGCCGACGGAGCTCGTCGAAATCGAGCACGGCGGCGGCGTGGTGACGTAGTCGCCAGGAGAGTCGCGAAAGAGGAGAGGAACAAGTGAGCGAGGGGGAAAGGGGGCGGCCGGTCGGAACCGACCGAGCCACTGGTCGGGTTTGACCAGTTGGCTGGTCCGACAGGTGGGCCAGGCATGGCAGTGAGAGAGAGAGGTGGAGGGAGGAGTTTTTAACAAGAAAATTAAAAACAGGAATTGATAAAAAGAAAAGGACTTTTCTAGAAAAAGGCTTTTCAATATAAATTAAAAGGAGGAAAATAAATGGAACTTCTACAAAAATAACTTTAAGTGATTTTAACTTTTTAAATCACTTAACTAGTGGTTTTGACAAATAAAAGATGATTTATTCATAATTGTCTTAGACACCTTTCTTTTAAAAGGAAAATCTCTAGAATTAAATCTTATAAAAAAGGAAATAATAATCTTAAAGTAAGATCAAGTAAATTCATTTAAGAATTTGGTCTTAGTATTCTTGAATGAATTTCACCTAATATATACTCTGATAAAATCATAATTAGAGTATATTCACTTTAAATAATCCACCAAGTAAAAATATTAGAATTGAAAGCTGAAAAGGTTTTCTTCTTAATTAAAATAGAACTCATTATAAAAATTGAACTCCATTCCAGGGTATTAAAGGATATTCTTGGATGAAGCAATTTATGACATATACTCTTTAAAATCATAAAAAGAGTATATAAACCCTAGGATAAGAGTAAAATACTTCTGGGGGGTTAAAGGGAATACACACACTATGGAAGAGCATGCATTATTTGAATCTTTAAACTATTGCCCTTATCGGACAATGATGTTGTTTTCCAGAACCCGAGGTCCCAGGTCACTTCAACAAATCCAACTGCACTACCTTGTAGTTTGCAGGCAAGTTCACTCTTGCTCATATCTCTTGTTTATCTTTAACAAAGTACTTGCAAATATACCGGTGGTATTATTATGATGATTGCATTAAAAAGCAAAGGTTCTACTTTTCTTGAATGAAAATGATTAGTGGTTAGCAACCATGGTGGTTGTCGACCTAGGAAGGTGGGCAGTGGGACCATGGTAAGAGTATGGTGGAGGTCCCACTGTACCAGGAATGTTCACCTAGGACTAATAACCAATGTCGCCAGTGATTCTTGTGCCGTAAAATACGGTCAACCATAGGGTCTGGAATGGGACGGAAGAGTCAGCTGTATCTTTTCCCTCATGCATATCAACGGACCGGTCGTTTCGGAGCAGTTGTCTCCCTGCGCGGAGCTTCGGGATGGGTGGATTCCCCCTAATGAATTCATGACTCTGGCGGTCTATGATGGATTGCGGCAAAGACAGGGGTAGAGTGTGCGCCGGTGTTACCACAATGCGTAACCGGAAACCGGTGGGGCTAACTCATTGTCTAGGAAAGGCAAGTATGCCGAGGTCGGCAACTACCGAAGGTGTAGACCGGCGAGGGTAGCGAACCGAAGTTGGAGCCACAAAAGGGTGGGTATGCATGGTCGCGGGAAGGAACAGTGATTGGCTCGGATCAACGGCTGGGCCCCATACCAAGGAAGTGTGGACAGGAAAGTACGCCCGATTGTGCAGCAAAGTGTTGATCTCCTATGGGTATAAGTGACCACCTCTGCAGAGTGTACAAAAAGTATCAAGATACTCCCTGTTCCGGTAAGGAGCTACGAACACGGTTGGAAAGGAGCCCATCGAAGCTCTAATCAACCTGTGAAGACTGACGGACATAGTTCTTTGAATAAAATCAATCTTTGAAGAAATGCTTACAAAAAACTGCATTTGGCCTGAGACTTTTAGTCTATGGTCGTAGCTAGTGCATCAAACACCTCTAATCTATAAAATGAACTTGTTGGGTAACGCTCGTTACTCACCCCACTCCTTTTTAACCCTTGCTTAGACTTGGAGAACCAGTTTGAAGAAACTGAAGGAAGCCCGAAGGACTACGAGGAGGTCTACTACGAAGAACCAGACTTATCTGGAGGAGTCAAAGGCATTGATTACACCATCTCCTATGGTCCCGATGAAGGAACCGAGGAGGAGGCCGACACTTAGAACCGCAGGATAGAAACTTCGGTCGCATCGGACACCTAGAATAAAGCGACCAGAGTTAGGCACAATGTTTAGTCTTCTACTTTCTGTTGTAACTAAAGTTTGTAGTATCAATTTAGAACCACCAAGTGTTCCTCTTTGGACCGAGGAGGAACTGGAGTCCTTTGTAACATTGTGGCTTGTAATATTTAGTGCTTGAATAAAGACCGCTATGTTTCTGTTGTACCACTCTGAGGGATGTAATATTTGTGAATTGGTACTTCACGAGTGTTATATCAATGACTTGTATACTACAACATGCAGTGGTATGCTGGGTCACCACAGTTGGTATTAGAGCAAAAGCTTTGACCTTAGGTTGGACGCCTAGTTAATGGGAACGACCTGTAGGAGTCAAATAGAAATAGTAAAGAGTTCTCTAAAAATGGTCATGACGTTATTCACTTGGGAATAACAAGGTCATACTTTTTAGTGTTACAATTCTTTATTGTTACTATTATGATGCATCATGTACTAATTTTTTATCTTTTATAATGCCAGGATGGCACGCACAAGGCCGTCAAGCACCGTGCAAGTTAGGGACGTGACTCTGGATGACTATGATGGGAATTTAGCCGATACTTTGAGAGGCATCTTGCTTGAGTGCGGGTGTGAAACCCGTATTCCAGTCAAGAAGTATGCATATTATGAGGGAAAGATCTTTCAGAAGTACAAGGTAGGGATCATGCTTCCTGCCAAATTGGGCATGAGCGTGATCATGCCAGTTGGAGAGGCACGCACTGTTAGTGTAGCCTACAAGATAGCAGTGATGAGAGCCATAACTGATATCCGGGAGCATAAAACGGAGAAGTTATTAGGAACTAAGTTCACTCACATCCCACACAACGAGGAAGGAGAAGATCCTTGTCGGGATAGCTATAAATTTGCGAAGAGACACCCACATGCCGCGGCAGAACACATGGACAGGTGTAAACATCTGCTTAGCGTGTTCTACCACGTACACGGAGCACTAGTGGGAGAGATACAGAGTTTAGTGGACGAGATCACCGAGTCGACACCTACTCCGTGGTGTACGAGGGAGACTTCTGGACCACCAAGGGCACAAACTCCAGCCTTTTTGACTAGAGACTTTATTAATCGAGATGAGGAGATAGACCCCGGGAAGCGAGAGTTCGAGCCCGAGGCCAAACCGGAGATGCCACCAGCACACTTTGCTCACGGCTCAACTGGAGTCGGATACGAGGCAGGCTTAGAGTCTTGGGAAATGCCTCATAATGATAGTTTAGTGGGAAACTCCATGGGTTGGTGTTTCGGTGAGTATATGGGAACGGCCGGAGACCCGATTCCTTGTGATTCAGAGCATGAGGTCATGAGTCAGTTTAGAGTTGTTCACCGCACTGGAGACGTGGCTGGAAGACCTATAGAGATAAATTCAGATGCGGAGGAGGAGTTACCTACTCACATGGAGCGTGGGGAATGCTCTAGACCTAAGGTGGAGAGGGGTACTACCGATGTTGTTTACCCATCGTTGAGCAGTTATCTTGGGATGACTGATTTCAACTTAGGTACTACACCCGATTATGATTTTTTCCCGGCGGAGTCATCTTATGCCCCTGCTTCACTAAGGAGGACATCAAGAGCTACCGGTTGGACACCGGGGATGTATCGGGAGTTCGACTACCCGTAGAGGACCACCACCAAGATGGAGGCGACATGTTTTGTGACATATGTACCATATGTGTAATATGTAGTATTAGCTTTCGCAGTTTGAATAAGTGAGTGTAGTTACTCACATGACGATAAGTTATGTAAGACTATGTTCTTTTTCATGTATATACATGGTATATGTTTGGTGTGATTTAGCTATGTTTTATTTGGATTATTATTGTGTGACTAACACTGTGCATAAGTTGAGCTCAGAAAGCATGAGCATGATGTAATTATGAGTTTCGCTTAATGTAACAGGGTTAGGGGGATAGAATGGTGATGGTAGTTGGTGAAGAATCTGAACAACAGTGGATGGAAAATGAAGCCAAGGCTAAGGAGGCAGCCGATGCAGCAGCAAGGGAACCATTGCCACAACCACCACCATTCCTTACACAGCAAGATTTCGCTCAGTATATGAGGACTGCGGATGAGAGACAGCGAATGCTTATTGAGTGTCAAATAAAGATGGTGCAGGACGTGATGGACCGTGGTCGTGAAGCTCGGAATGATGGAGTACATGGAGTATCGCTGGCAGATTTCCTGAACACAAGACCACTTCCTTTTGCATCAGCACAGGAGCCAATGGACGCGGAAGACTGACTATTGGACACAGAAAGGAAGCTTAACACAGTAAGTTGCAATGACGGTGAGAAGCTTAGGTATGCCACACATCTGCTATGTGGACCCGCAGCAGCATGGTGGGACAATATCGTGGCCATACATCCTATAGGAAGGGTATTCACCTGGGAGGAATTCAAGAAGAAGTTTAGGGAAGCCAATGTACCGAAAAGTATCATGGAACTGAAGAGAAGGGAATTTGAGAATCTCACGCAGAATGAAAAGTCAATTATGAAGTATGTCAGGGAATTTTCTCTTCTATCTCGTTATGCTTCAGAAGATGTGAATACTGATGAAGAAATGATTCATGAGAGGACTACATCTAGGTGTAAGGTTACAATTGAGGATGTTAAAGGCAGGAGACTTTCAAGAGCTTGTCGATGCAGCTATCACCATGGAAGATGATTACAGGCAAGTCCAAGAAGATAGGAAGAAGAAGGCCAGGATTGAAATCAGGAGGTATCCAGATGCCAAGTCAACTCCTAATATCAGGTTCAACCCCAAGTACAAGTCTGGAGGAAATGCTACACCTCGTGGCACTACAAGTGGGAACAATGATATCATTTGCCGTGGTTGCGGTGCGCGAGGGCATATAGAGAGGAATTGTCATCAACCAAGGATCATCTGTTTTGGATGCAAGAAAGGCGGACATATGATAAGGGATTGTCCTGAAAAGGGCCGGACTGGAGGTCGAGGCACAGGAGGGGGAACACACCGGGGTGGAGGTTTTGGAGGCGGTAAAAGTAAGAGGCCAACTTATGGGAAGTTGAATTGCACTAACCTTGAGGAAGTGAATCAGTCCGACAAGACCGTGATAGGTACGCTTCAGATCCTATCTCATCCCGGCAAAGTACTTTTTGATACCGGTGCTACTACCTCATTCATTTCACAAGAATTTGTTGATCTTTATGGGATTCCATGCAATAAACTAGAATACCCCATTACCGTTTTATCTGCGGGGGGCAAGATCTTAGTCACTCACCTCAGGCAAGAGCAGGTCATTATGATCCGCGATTGCGTTTACCTAGCCGATCTCTTTCTTATCCCTATGAAGGATATGGCTGTAATCCTCGGAATGGATTGGTTGGAAGAAAATGGAGCTCAGATTGACTGCAGAGATAAAACTGTGTCACTTAGGAGCCCAGGAGGGGGAAGGATAGTGTATCAAGGTGACCGACATGCACATGTTGAAGTTCAACTACAACTCAACGCTCTAAAGGAATCTAGGCTTGAGGATATTCCAGTGGTTAATGAATTCCAAGATGTATTTCCATAGGAACTTCCAGGAATGCCACCAGATAGGGAGATTGAGTTTACCATTGACTAGATTCCAGGCACAGCACCTATTGCTCAGGCACCATATAAGATGGGACCCAAGGAGTTAGTTGAATTGAAAGAACAGTTGGATGAGCTAGAGCAGAAAGGTTTCATCCAAGAAAGTATTTCACCTTGGGGAACACCAGTGATCTTCGTTGATAAGCGGGACAGAGGACGTAGGATGTGCGGAGACTACAGAAACCTCAACAATGTCACAATCAAGGACAAATATCCTTTGCCAAGAATACAAGATTTATTTGATCAAGTTAGAGGAGCCAGAGTATTTTCAAAAATAGATCTTCGATCAGGGTATCACCAGATTAAGATCAAGAAAGAGGATGTTCCAAAGACAGCTTTTGTGTCAAGGTACGGACACCATGAGTACTTAGTTGTACCTTTTGGATTAACAAATGCACCAGCGATCTTCATGAATCTCATGAACAAGATCTTTATGCCATACTTGGATAAATTTGTGATAGTGTTCATCGATGATATTTTGATCTACTCCAAAGACAAGGAGGAACATGCCAAGCATTTGAGGATTGCTTTACAAATTCCACGGGAACATTAGTTATACGCCAAGTTTAGTAAGTGTGAGTTTTGGCTAGACCAAGTAGAGTTCCTTGGACATGTGATTAGTAAAGAAGGTATAGCAGTAAACCCAAGTAAGGTAGCATCTGTTTTGGAATGGGAGTCACCAAAGAATGTCAAACAGATCAGGGGATTTCTGGGAATGGAGGATACTACAGAAGATTTATAGAAGGATTCTCTAAGATTGCAGGACCGATGACCAAGTTACTCTAGAAGAATACACCATTTGTTTGGACAGATGAATGTGAGGCAAGTTTCCAAACACTCAAAGATAAGCTAACTACAGCACCTGTGTTAGCCGTACCAGAAACTGGCAAAGATTATACCGTCTATTGTGATGCGTCCAAGAACAGACTTGGGTGTGTTTTAATGCAAGATAGAAAAGTGATAGCATATGGGTCATGGCAACTATGACCACATGAATTCAATTACCCAACACACGATCTGGAACTAGCAGCCGTAGTGTTTGCACTAAAAGGATGGAGGCATTTTCTTTACGGAGCCAAATGTGAACTTTATACAGATCACAAAAGTCTCAAATACTTCTTTACTCAGAAGGAATTGAACATGAGGCAGCATAGATGGTTAGAATTGATCAAAGATTATGATTTGACCATCAACTATACACCGGGGAAGGCCAATGTGGTAGCCGACGCTTTAAGCAGGAAGAGTACAGATACCCATCCGCTGAACCGGGAACTTCCTAAGGAACTACTTATGGATTTAGAGAGGTTGGATATTCAATGTCTTGAAGTACAATCTTTAGGTAGTTTAGCTACCGAGAAGATAATGGAGGAATGGCATAGCGATCTCAAGTACACGATAATTCGAAGACAAGATGAAGATGCGTTTATTGCTGAAGAAATCCGCAGGATTGAGGAGGGTAGGTCATCAGAATTCCGTCTGGGTGATTTCAATTCACTCTGGTTTCATGACCGCATATGTGTGCCGGACATACCGGAGATCAAGGAATTGATACTAAAGGAAGCACACGAAACACCAAATTCTATACACCCGGGAAGCACCAAAATGTACATGGACCTTAAGGAATTGTTCTGGTGGAATTTATATGAAATGAGAGATAGCCAAGTTCGTGTCGGAATGCCATACCTGTCAAAGAGTGAAGGCGGAACATCAGAGTCATGCTGGACTTATGCAACCTTTAAGTATTCCCGAATGGAAGTGGGAAGAGATTGGAATGGACTTTATCACAGGATTACCACTAACACCAAAGAAGAAGGACATGATATGGGTAATAGTTGACAAACTGACTAAAAGTGCACATTTCTTGGCTGTCAATCAGAAAGATTTCGGAGAAAAGTTAATAAACCTTTATGTTCAAGAGATAGTAAGCAAACATGGAGTACCAAAGACAATAGTATCGGATCAAGGATCCGTATTCACTTCAGCTTTTTGGACACAATTACATGAAGCTTTAGGATCCAAGCTGGACTTTAGCACTGCTTATCATCCACAGACAGGAGGCCAGACTGAGAGGACCAATCAGATTCTAGAAGATATGCTTAGGGCATGTGCTTTAGACTTCGGAGGGTCATGGGAAGAGCACTTACCTCTAGCAGAGTTCTCTTATAACAATAGTTACCAAAGCAGCATTCAAATGGCTCCATTCGAAGCACTTTATGGGAGGAAGTGCCGATCACCTATTTGTTGGTATGAACCAGGAGCCAGTAAGGAGTTTCATCCAGACTACGTCAAGGAGAAACAACATGCAATTGATGTCATTCGAGATCGACTAAAGATTGCACAAAGTCGACAGAAAAGCTATGCTGATTCCAAGCGGAGGATATGGGAACCTCAGGTCGGGGACATGGTTTATCTAAGAATTAGCCCCATGAAAGGAGTACATTGTTTTGGAGTCAAAGGGAAGCTTAGCCCAAGATATACTGGACCATTTAAGATTTTGAGTCAGAGTCGAGGAGTAGCCTTTGAGTTGGAACTACTAAAGGAATTATCAAAGGTTCACAATGTATTTCATGCTTCTCAACTTCGCAAATGTATGAAGACACCAGAAGAAACTATATCTTACAATGAGATCGAATTGCAAGCTGATTTGACTTATATTGAAGAACCATCAAAGATTTTGGCAGAGAATTGGAAGCAACTCCGTAATAGGTCCATCAAGTATTGCAAAGTACAATGAAAGCATCACCCCGAAAGAGAAGCTACTTGGGAAAAGGAAGAGGATTTGAGAATAGCCTATCCAGATTTCTTCAGGTATATCTTACCCCAAACTTTGGGACGAAGTTTATATTAAGGGGGGAAGTCTGTAACATCCCAGAACGTAGGACAATTTTGGGGTAGAATAGAAGGGCTTTTGTGCATTGCATCTGAAATTACGGGATTTTTTCACGCTTTTGTTTCTAAAACCTAAGAGTGATCGAATCTCTCTTCGAGGGGCATTGGTAAACTCTCGAAGTGCGAAAGGTTTGGGTATGATCTCTTTTGATCCATTGTGGTGAGGAGTGATTTAGACTACTAAAACCCTAGCCATAAACTTTGAGATTGGACTAGTACACATATCAAGTTAGAATTTGAATGATTAAAGTTTGAATTAAAGGCACATTTAGAAAGGATAAATAAACATATAAAGTAATAGAAAAGCATTTAAACATTAATAAAGTTTAGAGAAAACTAAAACTTTATTGATCATCACACATAAGTTACAATGTCTTTACAAAATTCAAGATTAAAAGAATATTACAATTTGGAGAGAGCCCAAGACAAATACATAAATAAGAAAAGAAAGATTACAAGTATAATTCTAAAGAAGCTAAGAATCTTCTTTCTTCTTTCTCTCTTTCTTTCTTTTCTTCCTTCTGATCTTGATATCTGCAAGCAAATCAAAGAAATACAAAAATTGCCAAGGTAACAATTGACAAGTGTCATTTAGAAATAACACCCACTGTAGATAATCATCAAGGGCTTGGTCTTATCACCAAGGGAGCCGGATAGAAATATCCCAGGCCTTGCCAAGATGGGCAAGACACAACAGCAGCATAGTCACCAAGTGCATGCCATCAGGTGTCACACACCCAGGGCATAAGAACCAGGTATAAAAACCTCACAGCAGTGAAACAGACTCGGCTAAAGCCACAGTCGACCAAAACCATTACCACCACACCATCAACATCAACACCCAGCATGCCATCACCATCAAGAACACACCACCATCACTAAATCATCACACAAAAATCAACCCTACTCATGTGTTGAGCAACAGGGAAGATTTTCACCCCAGCACATCATCACAGAAACCATCCATTAAATCCAAAGGCCAACATGGTCACATAGTTCAACTAGGAACTAGGTCAAGCAGCTAGGAGGAGCAGGCTTGCCACAAGAAGCAGGAAATCAGAATATTCCAGAAGAACAAGCTACTCTTCAGCAGCAGGTTATTATTAAACCAAAGCACACATGAGTGCTAGGAGAAAACTCACAAGTTATTCTCCCAGGCAGACTGCACAAGGCACAACCACACAAAGAGCAAGCAAAGCCATGCAAAGATCAAGCAAAGCTTGATGAAATAGGGCTTTGGTCATCATTTGGATGTCCAGGAGGCCAAGACCTTGGAGACAAGGCCATCCACAGCACCTACTCCCTAACATACAACTTATCTGGGAATTTCTCAAAGGAAATACTCACAGAAGTAAGAGCTAAGCCAGGAGTGGCACATGGGTTGCCTAGCTACCAAGTTAAAAGCCTAAAACCTAGAGAACCATCAGCTGTGTCAGTTAAAATTGACCAAGACCAGTTAATCATCTGGGTAAGTGGACAGGGACACTTTTAATCTAAATCAGCCACCAGCAGATCACTACAGAGAGTGATCTACTCTCCAAAGCATCAACTTTAAAACCCACAGTAGCTGTGAACACCCCAGAGGGGCATCACAGTGAAGCAGTTAGCTAACAGCTACTGCAAGAGCCATCACAGTAGGCTAGAATGATTGCATCACAGCTAGGAAGAATCTAGCTCAACATATTAGATACATCATTAAATCAGCACAACACTGCAAGAAAGTGCAGTGAAACTATTAATAAACACTAGCCAATTTAACAACACATTCAGAAATCACTAGAACACATAGTTATCCATGCACTTGATCAAATTGATCAAGATTAGCCACTAGCAAGTTAGACAACAGCAGCAGGTGATGAATTCAACAGTAATAGACCACCAAGCTATACAGTTAACTGAATCAACCAGTTTCAGTTAACTTTGTTAACTGAAACTGACAGTAATAGCTACACAAGCATGATCTAGCTTCAACAGTAAAGATCATAGAGCTTAATCCACACATCACAGCCCACTAAACATCACAGCAACAGTAGAGGCTGGGGAAGAGACCCAGCATAGCAGAAAGTAAAGGATCACGGCCAGCACAAGCTCCAGAAGGGCATGGCCAGCACAAGCTCCAGAAGGGCATGGCCAGCACAAGCTCCAGGTGAGCTTAGCCAGAGCCAGCTCGAGATGGGCCTAGCCAGCATGGAGCAAGCTTCAGAAGAGTGGAGCAGCACGCATGGAGGGCATGGGGCAAGCTCCAGGGGGAGCAAGTTCTAGCTAGACACAGCAAGGTGCAGAGGAAGAGAAGGAGCAGAGAAGCACTTACACAGCACCCTGGAGATACCACCGTGGCATGGCGAGGCAGTGCCCGCGCGGCCACGACGGCATCGAGCCAGAGGAAGACGTCGACGACACGTCGACGCAACAACCAGCTCACCAAGCCCAAGAACCACCGTGGACGAGGCCTAGCAACTCGAGAGCGAGCTCGAGGTCGCCATGACCGAAGTCCCGAGCTTCGGAGGCGAAAGGGGATGCAGGCAACAAGGACGCAATCGAGTAGATCTCGCGGACAGGCGGAACCGCCGTCGCCTGATCTATCGATTGAGCGGCATCTCGGCGGCGGAGGCCGACGGAGCTCATCAGAATCGAGCACGGCGGCGGCGCGGCGACGCAGTCGCCAGGAGAGTCGTGAAAGAGGAGAGGAACGAGTGAGCGAGGGGGAAAGGAGGCGGCCAGTCAGAACCGACCGAGCCACTGGTCGGGTTTGACCAGTTGGCTGGTCCGACAGGTGGGCCAGGCATGGCAGTGAGAGAGAGAGGTGGAGGGAGGACTTTTTAACCAGAAAATTAAAAACAGGAATTAATAAAAAGAAAAGGACTTTTCTAGAAAAAGGCTTTTCAATATAAATTAAAAGGAGGAAAATAAATGGAACTTCTACAAAAATAACTTTAAGTGATTTTAACTTTTTAAATCACTTAACTAGTGGTTTTGACAAATAAAAGATGATTTATTCATAATTGTCTTAGACACCTTTCTTTTAAAAGGAAAATCTCTAGAATTAAATCTTATAAAAAAGGAAATAATAATCTTAAAGTAAGATCAAGTAAATTCATTTAAGAATTTGGTCTTAGTATTCTTGAATGAATTTCACCTAATATATACTCTGATAAAATCACAATTAGAGTATATTCACTTTAAATAATCCACCCAGTAAAAATATTAGAATTGAAAGCTTAAAAGGTTTTCTTCTTAATTAAAATAGAACTCATTAAAAAAATTGAACTCCATTCCAGGGTATTAAAGGATATTCTTGGATGAAGCAATTTATGACATATACTCTTTAAAATCATAAAAAGAGTATATAAACCCTAGGATAAGAGTAAAATACTTCTGGGGGGTTAAAGGGAATACACACACTATGAAAGAGCATGCATTATTTGAATCTTTAAACCATTGCCCTTATCGGACAATGATGCTGTTTTCCAGAACCCGAGGTCCCGGGTCACTTCAACAAATCCAACTGCACTACCTTGCAGTTTGCAGGCAAGTTCACTCTTGCTCATATCTCTTGTTCATCTTTAACAAAGTACTTGCAAATATACCGGTGGTATTATTATGATGATTGCATTAAAAAGCAAAGGTTCTACTTTTCTTGAATGAAAATGATTAGTGGTTAGCACCCATGGTGGTTGTCGACCTAGGAAGGTGGGCAGTGGGACCATGGTAAGAGTATGGTGGAGGTCCCACTGTACCGGGAATGTTCACCTAGTACTAATAACCAATGTCGCCAGTGATTCTTGTGCCATAAAATACGGTCAACCATAGGGTCTGGAATGGGACGGAAGAGTCAGCTGTATCTTTTCCCTCATGCATATCAACGGACCGACCGTTTTGGAGCAGTTGTCTCCCTGCGTGGAGCTTCGGGATGGGTGGATTCCCCCTAATGAATTCACGACTCTGGTGGTCTATGATGGATTGCGGCAAAGACAGGGGTAGAGTGTGCGCCGGTGTTACCACAATGCGTAACCAGAAACCGGTGGGGCTAACTCATTGCCTAGGAAAGGCAAGTATGCCGAGGTCGGCAACTACCGAAGGTGTAGACCGGCGAGGGTAGCGAACCGAAGTTGGAGCCGCAAAAGGGTGGGTATGCACGGTCGCGGGAAGGAACAGTGATTGGCTCGGATCAACGGCTGGGCCCCATACCAAGGAAGTGTGGACGGGAAAGTACGCCCGATTGTGCAGCAAAGTGTTGATCTCCTATGGGTACAAGTGACCACCTCTGCAGAGTGTACAAAAAGTATCAAGATACTCCCTGTTCCGGGAAGGAGCTACGAACACGGCAGGAAAGGAGCCCATCGAAGCTCTAATCAACCTGTGAAGACTGGCGGACATAGTTCTTTGAATAAAATCAATCTTTGAAGAAATGCTTACAAAAACTGCATTTGGCCTGAGACTTTTAGTCTATGGTCGTAGCTAGTGCATCAAACACCTCTAATCTATAAAATGAACTTGTTGGGTAACGCTCGTTACTCACCCCACTCCTTTTTAACCCTTGCTTAGACTTGGAGAACCAGTTTGAAGAAACTGAAGGAAGCCCGAAGGACTACGAGGAGGTCTACTACGAAGAACCAGACTTATCCGGAGGAGTCGAAGGCATTGATTACACCATCTCCTATGGTCCCGACGAAGGAACCGAGGAGGAGGCCGACACTTAGAACCGCAGGATAGAAACTTCAGTCGCATCAGACACCTAGAATAAAGCGACCAGAGTTAGGCACAATGTTTAGTCTTCAACTTTCTGTTGTAACTAAAGTTTGTAGTATCAATTTAGAACCACCAAGTGTTCCTCTTTGGACTGAGGAGGAACTGGAGTCCTTTGTAACATTGTGGCTTGTAATATTTAGTGCTTGAATAAAGACCGCTATGTTTCTGTTGTACCACTCTGAGGGATGTAATATTTTTGAATTGGTACTTCATGAGTGTTATATCAACGACTTGTATACTACAACATGCAGTGGTATGCTGGGTCACCACAGGACCTGATCAATTTTCCAGAACACATCGCGATCTGCCGCCGACGTCGACCCGAAGATTGGGAGGGTCCAGAAGCTCTTCCCGGCACCCTGCCGGAGAGGGGAATCACCACCGAAGGTCTTCTTCATCGCCATGCTTGCCTCCGGAGTGATGAGTGAGTAGTCTACCTTGGACTATGGGTCCATAGCAGTAGCTAGATGGTTGTCTTCTCCACCATGTGCTTCATGTTTAGATCTCATGAGCTGCCCTACATGATTGAGATCACCGTTATGTAATTCTACATGTTTGGTTTGTTGGGATCCGATGAATATTGGTGTTATGATTGAGTTGCTATACTGAAATATATCTTATGTTATCTCTATGTTGTTTATGATCTTGCATGCTCTCCGTTGTTAGTAGCTATCTTGGTCGAGTAGTTGCTAGTGACTCCAAGAGGGGGTATTTATGCTCGATAGTGGGTTCATGCCTCTATTTAACCTAGGGGAGTGACAGAAACCTCTAAGGTTGTAGATGTGTTGTTGCTACTAGGGAGAAAACAACATTCATATGCTCAAGGGCATATGCTTTGTTTACATTACACACTTTGCTTAATGCAATTATCTGTTGTTCGCAACTTAATACTTGTGGAGTTCTCAGATTGATTCGCCACAAGTGGATTATTAGTCATAGATGCAGTTGGATGGCGGTCTATGTATTTTGTTGTAATGTCCAGAGTGGATCGCATAGTGATCTTCTTGACATATCACGTTTATCTTTATTCTATCAATTGCCCAACTGTAATTTGTTTACCCAGCATGTGTTATTTATCTTATGGAGAGACACCACTAGTGAACTGTGGACCCCGGTCCTATTTCTATCATATTGCTATCACCTGTTTACTTTACTCGCACTGTTTACTTTACTCGCATACTTCTACTGTTTTCCACTCGATACGCTCATAACCTTTGTTTCAAGCTAACCGGTGAGATTGACAACCTCATCGCAAGTTGGGAGCAAAGTACTTGGTTGTGTTGTGTGCAGGTTCTGCGTTGCAGCTAGCAAGCAAAGCTTGGATGAGGCGCCATATATAAATTGTCTAAAGCTGTCGCAAACTAGCAAGCATCACCTTCAGTTGTATTGTTCGCTCTTCTCCTAATCGACATAACCTTGGTTTCTTAACTGAGGGAAAACTAGCTGCTATACTCATCACACCTTCCTCTTGGGGTTCCCAACGGGCTGGTCATTCACCACGCATCACAGGCCAGGGACTTCTTGAAGCTTCCTGAGACCGTGATCACGCCTCTGGGCCCTGGGAGCTTCATCTTCAGATAGGTGTAATGCGGGACAGCCATGAACTTGGCCAGGGCTGGACGACCAAGCAGCGTGTGGTAGGGACTGCTGATGTCCACCACCTCGAACCAGATGGGCTCACGGTGGCTATTCCCCTTCTTTCCGAAGAGAACCTCCAGCTGCACCTTGCCCAAAGGGGTGCAAGAATGCCCAGGCACGATGCCATGGAAGGTGAGCTGGCTTGGTTTCAGCTGAGCAAGCGGGATGCCCAACTTCTCCAAAGAGCTTCGGTAAAGAAGGTTGATACTACTACCGCCGTCGATGAGCACACGGGAGAACCGGCACATGTGCGTATCGGAACACACAACAGGGTCCAAGACTAGAGCGTACTCTCCAGGGCTAGGCATTAGCCTTGGATTGTCCTCGCGCCCCCAGGTAATGGCCGCCCCAGACCAATGCATGAACTGGGGTTCTGCAGGCATTACAGCGTTCACCTCTGCCTCATGCCGAAGGTCGTTCCTTTTATCCTTGCCGGGGGTGGTAAAGATGTGATACTGCTCAACATCTGTCGGGAAGTCATCATCTTGATCCGGCTCGCCTCCAGCCGGGTCACGCTGTTGGTCCTCCTGACCTCCAGCCGGTTGCGCTTGCGACGCACCAGGGATCTGCCGAGCGCGCTGCTCCAGCTCTCTCATGAAACGGCACTGACGCGTGGAGTGGGTCGCTTCCCTGCCCGGGGAGGTGTGAAACTTACACGGCTGATCAAGTGCAGCATCGAGGGTGTACTTGCCCTCTTTGCGCCCATGACCACTGCCGGCAGCCCCCGGGCCTCCTTGGTCAGAAGCCGCTCGCTTTGAGCTAGCAGATCCTCTGGGGAGCGTCTCGGCGTGGTCAAGCCACAGGTGGATGTGCAGTGCCGATGGGCGAGCCTAGGACTCCGACCCTGGCGCTGACACCGGGATCTGACGTGGCTTGCTTGCTCCGCCACCTTGATGGGCGCGGTGGCCCTGGGCGTTGCCACTCGGAGCACGGCCGCCCTGTCCACGCCCTCCGCGGCCTCGGCTTGCTGATGGCGACCGCTGGATCTGGCCGGGGACGGTGGTGGCGAAGCTGCGCCGCAGGTCACGAGCGAGCTTGGTCGGTGCGTCTCCATGCATGTCGTAGAGCTCGCTGAGCGTGGTGCTCGCACGGCACCGGTTGGCCTCGTCCTCAGCCAACTTGCTGAGGAGGACGAGACGTGTCCGCTCCAGGGCCTCGGCGACCCGGGCGGGGTCGATGACGCAGCTGAGGGGAGCGCGCAGGTCCACCACGGAGACGTCCGGGGCGTCCTGCTCTGGGAGTGGAGCATCTTGCTCCTGCGGAAGAAGGCGTTCGGGCGACGGGCGCTCGGGGCGCGGTGAGTCGCCGCCCTCATCTTCTCCCAGGGCCATCACCTCGACCATGGCGCCAAGGCTGCTGCTTTCACCGCAGCTCGAGCCTCTGTCGCAGAGAGAGTCGAAGACGTCGGTCACCTCCTCCGGGAAGGGCTTGGCGACGTAGAAGCGGTGGCTGCCGACGTCGAGGAAGGAGCCGCTGTTGCCGAAGCCGCTCTCGAAGTGGGACAAGTTGTCGCTGACGCAGTCGAAGGTGCCAAACCTCCAGACGAGGCTGGAGGCGACCTTCTCGCCAAGAGCCGATGAGGGTCCCGGCCGGAACTTGACTCCGCTCGCCGCCGCGCTTAGCCCCACGGTGGGCGCCAACTGTCGTGGGAATTTAGAGACAGTAGCCATGGGGTGGCTTATCGAGGGGGCTCAACGGTGGTGATGATGGGTCCGGCTCGGGATTGTGCCAACGGAGACACCTCGGTTTACCCAGGTTCAGGGCCCTCTCGGGTGGAGGTAAAGCCCCTACTTCCTGCCTGCTTCGTATTGACTAGACAGTATCGATTATAATGCTCCTCGAGCTGTTCGGGCTAGAGGAGGAAGAAGAAGATCGGATCTCCCCTAGACTAAGGGTCCACCCCCCCTTATATAGGCGGGGGCCTGGTTACAGGTTAGGTAGCGGTTCGGCCGGCTGCCGGCTCCTCGGCGGCGGCGTCCTTGACGTGATCCTCTGGCCCTGCTCTGGCAAAGGCACTTTATAAAGTGCCTTTTCCCCGGACCGGCATCTGGGAGGCATATCCCCTCCCTTTTGCCTCAAATCCCGTCGTGGGGAAGGGTCTTCAATCGCTGATTGGCTGAGGCCGGTCGTGGCGTTCGTCACTCCCGTCCTTGGCCTCTGTCGCTCTTGTCGGGGCCAGCCCACTTTCGGCGAAACAACCGTTGGGAGGCTTTTGTCTTCATCGCCCGGCTCTGGCTCTCCTCGGTGGAGTCGCTAGCCGGCCCTTCGGACGGAGCCGGTCTTCTCGTGCTGAAGCCGTGGAGACTCCTGGGACGCCAGCCGGCATTTAGCTCGGCCCGTGGCATGCCCCATTAGTCATCCCCACGACACATATAAAACCCAAAAACATCTTTACCGCATTATTCTAGTTGCATATTAGTATAGTTTACCTTTCCCTCAATCATATTTATTTTACCGCATCATATTTATTTTATTGCATATTGGTTTTTTACTTTTATTCACACATTGTGCTTGACAACCACTCGGTGGAGTTGGGGACACAAGAACGAGGAATTGTTTTGCAGGTTGCTGGAAGAAGAACGATGAGAGCTTTTTTGACTATTCCTCGAGAGCTCGATATTAACCCCGAGTGACGAGGGTTAACTTGGAAAATGTCCTAGATGAAGGACTTAGGATCGGGGGAAGAGGGCGTCGGATGAACTCGAAGGTAAATTATTAGATAAACTAGGCAAAACATGATGTGTGGTGAGAATAAGCTGGTAATAAATTAGCTCAATCTCAATCTGTCCTTGGTCGGCCTCTCCTGGCCCCTATATATAGGTGGCCAGGTCTCGAGGATCCGGTCGGGTTCAATACAAATTACAATGTATGTATACGATATCATCTCGTATTTCAATTACATCTACCCTTGGGCCTAACTCTCAGGCCCCAGGGGTACTAAGATAACGGGCCTTAATAGTTGTACCCTTGTCAGTAGCCCCCGAGATTCTACCAGAATTGTAGATCCATGTTGAATCTCAAATCTTTAAATCTTTGACTTGACCAATCTTCGTATTCTTCTCTTTCTTTGATTTCATTGAATATTTTTATATTCTTATTTTTTCATGGGGATTATGGTTAGCAAGCCTGGTACTTCTGACGGATCAGAAAACCAGTTACTTGTTTGAGCAAAAACTTGCTACCTACTTCAAACTCAAGCCCCTGGACTTGAATTCGGTAACTGGCGTAACACAATCTTTTTCCGCATTAAGGACTTACAAAGACAAGATTCCAGTATTTCTTAGGGTACCTAGTGCGTCCACCGGGATTTTTCTTTGCATCGTAGATATGGAAATTTACTAGTAGAGCACATTCATGTGCGTATACTAGGCCGTGCAGGATGGATCCTAATCTTACCTTCATGATCTTTGCGACCATGGCATTCAAGATTTTAATCATGACGATGCGGCCTGAGAATCAAACTTTCATAGTTAGCCTTGTTTGGCTATTTCAATACCCAAAATCTTCGAGTTGTTTTCTTTAACTAGTCGTAAATCCCTCCCGATGGGAGCAAATTAGCGAATATTAATGTCTCACGTTGATCTTATGACAATGAAATCGATAATTTGCTCCAATACGTAGTCGATGATTTCCCTCTTCTAGGCAAAGTCGATAATTTCCATCATCATCCGGTGCACGACCAGCGCTCCCGATGGGAGTAGCCCCTGTCGTCGTGGTGAAACAACATATGCCATGGGATGGCTTAAGTGGGGGCCGAACTAGGTGCTGGAGGATTCGGGAGAGGGAAGCATGCTAAGAAGCATGATAGAAAGGAACACACGATCTACCCAGGTTCGGGGCTCTCGTAAGGAGATAACACCCCTACTCCTGCACTACTGTCTGTATAAATGGATCGATGGAGTGTACAACAATGGTGCTTCCAAGCTCTCTGTGAGTGGGGGAAGACAAACTATGAACTGAGAGACTACTAAGTGACCAACCCCTGGCTAGGGCTCCCTGCGCCACCTTATATAGTGGTGGCCAGGGTTACAACGGTCATCTACAAGTAGATGACACTGACTATAGTCCAAATAAGACAAGGTGACGATGGCTGCCACCCTTGACTTTGCCCCTGATTGCTCTCAATGGGACACAACATCCCTGTACCTTGTACTTGCTTCGACTATGACCTTACCACTATGAGTTAAGGACTGTACTTTGGCACAGTGATGGTTGGTAGACCACCACTGTGCACCCTGTCATCATGATCTTCCTCCATACTTGGAAGGTTCTCTCCTTGATTGTAGGGATGGGACACTCTAGTTGACTTCTATATCCTGGATATAACCGTTGGTCATATCTGATGCCTGGTAAATGACCAGCCCGTTGGGAACCCCAAGAGGAAGGTGTGATGAATATAGCAGCAAGATTTTCCCTCAGTAAGAAACCAAGGTATGTCGATCAGGAGAGGAGCAAACAAACGACTGAAGGTGATGCTTGCTAGCTTGCGACAGCTCGGGACAATTTATAGGGCGCCTTGTCCAAGCTTTGCTTTGCTAGCTGCAACGCGGAACCTACACAAAACACAACCAAATACTTTGTTCCCAACTTACGATGAGGTTGTCAATCTCACCGGTTTGCTTGAAACAAAGGGTATGAGCATATCGAGTGGAAAGTGATAATAGTATGCGAGTAAAGTAAACAGTGCGAGTAAAGTAAACAGGTGATTGCAATATAAAGGAAATAGGACCGGGGTCCACAGTTCACTAGCGGTGTCTCTCCATAAGATAAAATAACACATGCTGGGTAAACAAATTACAGTTGGGCAATTGATAGAATAAAGACAACGTGCATATGATGAGAGGATCACTATGAGATTTACTCTGGGCATTACAACAAAATACATAGACCGCCATCCAACTGCATCTATGACTAATAATCCACTCTCGGGGATATCATCCGAACACCCCATGAGTATTAAGTTGTGAACAACAGATAACTGCATTAAGCAAAGTGTGTAATGTAAACAAAGCATATACCCTCGAGCATATGAATGTTGTTTTCCCCCTAGTAGCAACAACACATCTACAACCTTAGAGGTTTCAGTCACTCCCCTAGATTAAATAGAGGCATGAACCCACTATCGAGCATAAAATACCCCCTCTTGGAGTCACTAGCAACTACTCGGCCAAGATAGCTACTAACAACGGAGAGCATGCAAGATCATAAACAACATAGAGATAATAAAAGATAAATTTTAGTACTTCAACTCAAGCATAACACCAATATTCATCGGATCCCAACAAACCAAACATGTAGAATTACATAACGGTGATCTCAATCATGTAGGGCAGCTCATGAGATCTAAACATGAAGCATATGGTGGAGAAGACAACCATCTAGCTACTGCTATGGACCCATAGTCCAAGGTAGACTACTCACTCATCGCTCCGGAGGCAAGCATGGTGATGAAGAAGACCTCTGATGGCGATTCCCCTCTCCGGCAGGGTGCCGAGAAGAGCTTCTGGACCCTCCCGATCTTTAGGTCGACGGTGGCGGCGGATCGCGATGTGTTCTGGAAAACTGATCGGGTCCTTAGGTTTTTCCCGTCGGGGGGTCTTTATAGGCGAAGGGGCATCGTCAGAAGTGGACCGAGGCGGCCTCACACATAGGGGGCGCGGCCAGGGGCCAGGCCGCGGCACCCTGGTGTGTGTCCCTCGTGGCCCCACTCCAACTCCTCTTCGGTTCTCTGGAAGCTTCGGTAAATTTCTGGGCGACTGGCTTTGGTTTCGTCCAATTCCGAGAATATTTCCTGTGTAGCTTTTCTGAAACACAAAAATAGCAGAAAACAGGGAACTGACACTGTGGCGACTTGTTAATAGGTTAGTTCTGGAAAATGCATAAAAGTGCCGCGAAGTGTAACGAACATTAGGCAAATGGTGTAAAAACAAGCATGGAGCATCAAAAATTATGGATACGTTACAGACGTATCAGCATCCCCAAGCTTAACTCATGCTCGTCCTCGAGTAGGTAAGTGATAACAAAAGAAATAATTTTTGAGGTGACATGCACCTACACAATCTTGATCATATATGTAAGCATTGTGAGCTGGGATCAAAAGAACTTAAAACATGGGCATGAAAGACATATTCTTGATAGAAGAAACTTAGCAACCATGTTATAAACATGCAAATGAACACAAACAAAAGATCATGAAAATGAAACAATGAAAGTCAAACATGTGTTCAAATCATAAGGAAAAACATACAAATGGTTTTCAGCTTGTCCTTCATAGAGAGCAAAACATAAATGCATAGGACACCTTCAAGTTTAAGAGGGCGACTAGATACAAATAATTTAATAACAAGTGAAACCATGATCATGAATCAATCAATGAAAACTTTGGGACATTGCACATTATACTAAGAATGACAACTATGCTCTCTTAATGGTGCATAAAGGTAGAAGGTGGTGACTCAACACAAAAGTAAAAGAAAGGCCCTTCGCGAAGGGAAGCAGTGATTGCAAGTTTTATAACCTTCAAAAATTATGGTACTTACCGGCTTTGAGCTCTCATTGCCCCCATCATAAGCATCTTGAATGGTTAAAGTTAATGCGAGAACACTTATGCTGCATATGCTTGACAAATCATAAGTTGAAAACCTCGTGTCCCGTGAATACGAGTACCCAAACCTCATGCTACTTTACTTAGAGTCCCAAACAAGCTCTTGTCATTGTAAGTATACACGTATCATCGAGAACCGCCAACGGGGTACCTCCGTACCCGATGACATTGAACAAGCCCACATCAAAATGACAGGACAAGCAGACAATGAACACCTCGACATCTCTTTTATTTACCATTTGTATAGCTTTTTATTTTGAGATGCGTCGTCGAATGTCCACTATGGGCATGCTGCAAATTTCCATCATGAATTATGCATGGCTTAGATTGGTGGCCCAGGCATTTCTCTAACACATATACAAACTCCATGATCCTGCAAGATTCCCAATTCATTTCACACCGCGAGTATCCATAAACAAAAGATCACGATATCAACTCAAATAAGAAGTGCAATGTTGAAAGCTTGCCCCATGACGGCATGGCTGGGCTAGTTCCCAACTTATAACTTGCAAGCATAACAACTCAATATAAGAGACCACAATGTCAAATTTTTAAGAACGAGAAAAATTAAAGTGTGCCTTTCGGTTCGTGAGAGCTTTACTGACCAATTTTTGCATAACACTGGTAAGAGTTTAATTTGAAGAGAAAATAAAAGCAAGTCAAATTTACTTGTAATAGCAAATTGCTAATAGGTATGTATGGTGGACAATTTGGCAAACTTGGTTTTTAGGAGTTGGATGCACGAGTAGAGCTCATACTCAGTACAAGGCAAGGGCTAACAAAAGACTGGGAGCGACCAACTAAGAGAGCAATAATGGCCATAATCATGCAAAGCGACAAAGCGACATTAAAAGAAGCATAAGATGGAATCAAAAGTCAAAAACTAAATGATCATAGAGGCTATTGGCGACTTTGTAAGAGTCTAACATGTGTGAGCATGTGCCAAGTCAACCCAAATAAAGCATCAAGGAGAAAACCAAAATAATGCTTCCAAACGATAAAAACAACGCATGATTTTTTTCAAAGGCTCATTAAGCAATCTCAGTTATTTGAGACAAGTCATGCTACAGCAAAACCACTAAGCACACTATCAAAAAGACATCAAGCATGACATGAAAAAGCCTAAGCCGCAGTCTACACACGCTCCTTCTTGTACCACTTTTTTGCATAAAGCTTTTTCTCTTTTCCAACACCATTCAAACTTTTTATAAGCACCTCTTTTGATGAAAACCAATAAAGATCAGAGGTAAAAATACACCTTGATGAAAATATATAAGAAGATCTGAACACAAATCAAGGCGAAAATCGAAAACTAAACGCAGTTCTAGAAAAAGAAGAACACTCGTTGAAACGGATAGAGTGAAAAACGGAGTGTTCATGGCAAATGAAAAGCAAGGAAACTTCTCCAAAAGAAATTTGTTTGGGTCCAAACATTTATTGCAGCAAACAAAACTAAACTAAACTGAAAACTAAAAACAACTGACGCGCCAAGAAAAACGCATAATGCATGAAGCAATAAAAATATAGTGTCTTGAAAGGTGACCTGATTTTTGCCGATGAAGAAGGGGTGCCTCGGGGGCATCCCCAAGCTTTGACGCTTGTACTTCTTGCATATTTCTTGGGGTGATGCATGGGCATCCCTAAGATTGAGCTTTTGTCCGTTCTTCAACTCATCTCATCACTCTCCGATCCCTACACTTGAAAACTTCCTTCATACAAAACTAAACACAAATCTATTAGCAACATTAGTGTGAGCATAACATATAATCAACCCTTTTTTGCTTCAGGTTTCAACCTAAAACCACCACATATTAAGCATATACTACTTTAGAAACTTCCCCAAAAGTTCCGTGATCAAAAGAACTCAAAAAGAAAGCGATAAAACGGCAAACACAAATATTGGCAGAAATCTGTCAAAATAGAACAGCTGACAAAGGCCGAATTTTTAGAGAGTTTTCTGTTGCTCAAATCAAAAATTGTTCAACTAGTGAAAGTTTGGATATAACCTGGGGCATATGCACAAGAAATCGCAGGTCTAAAAGATATACACAGGATTTTCACGAATTTTTTCGGTGCAGCACCGAAAATAGTTTTAGGACAGCAACATCCCCAAATCTTACCTCACTCAAATTAGAGGCTTCTCTTGGCACAAAAACAAAATAAAAAGGATAAGGAGAGGTCATTACAGTAGTAATAACTTACAAGACTCAAATAAAAGAAAAAGAACTGAAAGTAAAAACATTGGGTTATCTCCCAATAGTGCTTTTCTTTAACGCCTTTGGGCTAGGCGCAGAAAATTGCGAATCAAGTAATATCAAGTGATGAAGCATCAAGCTCATAATTTGCTCTAGGAATAGAATCAAACACTAATTTCTTTCTCTTCCTAGGGAAGTGTTCCATACCTTTCTTGAGTGGGAATTGATATTTGATGGTGCCTTCCCTCATATCAATGATGGCACCTATAGTTCGAAGAAAGGGTCTTCCCAAAATAATAGGACATGAAGCATTGCATTCAACATCCATGACAAGAAAATCAACGGGAACAAGGTTATTGTTAACCACAATAAGAACATCATTAATCCTTCCCAAAGGTTTCTTCTTAGCAACATCAGAAATAGGAACATCATAATAACACTTTTCAAGCGGTGGTAAATCAAGCATATCATAAATTTTTCTAGGCATGATAGAAATACTAGCACCAAGATCACATAAAGCATGGCAATCAAAACCATTAACATGCATATCAATGATGGGTTACCAACCATTTTCTAACTTCTTGGGAACAGAAGCTTTTTGCTTCAACTTTTCATCCCTAATTTTCATGAGAGCATTGGTAATATGCTTAGTGAAAGCAACATTTAAAGAACTAGCATTGGGAGTCAAAGCAAGCTTTTGCAAGAACAAAATAACTTCAGATATATTGCAGCCATCAGCATCAAAATCATTAAAGGAAATAGAGCTATCATCTCCTAAACTCCGAAAAATTTCAGCACTCTTTTGAGAAAAAGTTTTGGCAGTTTTAGAATTTTTAACACAAGGAGTGGGAGTTTTCTCTACACCAATCAAAGTAAGAGGATTGCTAGCATTAGGAACAACATCATTAGAGGTAGTAATAGTACAAACTTTCATATTCCTAGAAATCTCATCCTCTCTTTCCCATCTAGCATGCAATTCTGCTAACAATCTAACATTTTCATCAATTCCAACTTGGATAGCATTAGCAGTAGCAAAAACATTGTTCTCTTTCACATCATTAGGATACACTTTTAATTTCAGAAGTTCAACATCATGAGCAAGGCTATCAACTTTAGAAGCAAGAATATCAATTTTGCCTAACTTTTCCTCAATAGAATTGTTAAAAGCATTTTGCTTACCGATGAAATCCTTGAGCATTACCTCAAGGTCGGAGGGCGCGGCCCTAGTGTTGTTGGAGGAATTACCATAAGAATTACCATAACCATTACCATTGGCAGAAGGATATGGCCTATAATTGTTACTAGCAAAATTGTTCCTATAAGCATTGTTGTTAAAATTATTGTTTTTAATGAAGTTTACATCAACATGCTCTTCTTGGGCAACCAAAGAGGCTAAAGGAACATTATTAGTATCTACATGAGTCCTATCATTTGCAAGCATAGCCATAATAGCATCAATCTTATCACTCAAGGAAGAGGTTTCCTCAACAGAATTTAGCTTCTTACCTTGTGGAGCTCTCTCGGTGTGCCATTCGGAGTAATTTACCATCATATTGTCGAGCAGCTTTGTTGCGGCGCCCAAGGTAAGGGACATAAAAGTGCCTCCAGCAGCTGAATCAAGTAGGTTCCTCGAAGAAAAAATTAGTCCTGCATAAAAAGTTTGAACAATCATCCAAGTAGTCAGTCCATGAGTGGGACAATTCTTTATCATAGATTTCATTCTTTCCCAAGCTTGAGCAACATGTTCATTATCAAACTGGATAAACTTCATAATATTGCTACGCAAAGATATAATCTTAGCAGGAGGATAGTATCTACCAATAAAAGCATCCTTACACTTAGCCCATGAATCAATACTATTCTTAGTCAAAGACAGCAACCAATCCTTAGCTTTTCCTCTCAAAGAAAAAGGAAATAACTTAAGCTTAATGATATCACTTTCAACATCCTTATATTTCTGCATATCACATAGCTCAACAAAATTATTGAGATGAGCTGCAGCATCTTCAGTACTAGCGCCAGAAAATTGCTCTTTCGTAACAAGGTTCAGTAAAGCAGGCTTAATCTCAAAAAAAATTGCAGCAGGAGCAGGTGGCGCAATAGGAGTGCAGATAAAATCACTATTGTTCGTGCTAGTAAAGTCACACAACTTGGTGTTTTCAGGATTAGCCATTTAACAAACTAAAGGCAAGCAAGTAAAAACAACTATCAAGGATTCTAATTTTTTGGGGTTTTTGATAAAACGATGCAAGTAAAAATAAATAAAGTAAAGTAAAGCAAAACAAATAACAAAGTAAAGGATGTGCATGCGAAAACTCCCCTCGCTGAAGTCTTCTACTTCCTCCCTGGCAACGGCGCCAGAAAACTTTGCTGGTGCCTAGTTGACGTGGGTGCTTATTCTCCTTCAATCCCCGGCAACGGCGCCAGAAAACTTTGCTTGATGCCTAGTAAATGACCAGCCCGTTGGGAACCCCAAGAGGAAGGTGTGATGAATATAGCCGCAAAATTTCCCCTCAGTAAGAAACCAAGGTATGTCGATCAGGAGAGGAGCAAACAAATGACTGAAGGTGATGCTTGCTAGCTTGCGATAGCTCAGGACAATTTATAGGGCGCCTCGTCCAAGCTTTGCTTTGCTAGCTGCAACACGGAACCTGCACACAACACAACCAAATACTTTGTTCCCAACTTACGATGAGGTTGTCAATCTCACCGGTTTGCTTGAAACAAAGGGTATGAGCATATCGAGTGGAAAGTGATAATAGTATGCGAGTAAAGTAAACAGTGCGAGTAAAGTAAACAGGTGATTGCAATATAAAGGAAATAGGACCGAGGTCCACAGTTCACTAGCGGTGTCTCTCCGTAAGATAAAATAACACATGCTGGGTAAACAAATTACAGTTGGGCAATTGATAGAATAAAGACAACGTGCATATGATGAGATGATCACTATGAGATTTACTCTGGGCATTACAACAAAATACATAGACCGCCATCCAACTGCATCTATGACTAATAATCCACTCTCGGGGATATCATCCGAACACCCCATGAGTATTAAGTTGTGAACAACAGATAACTGCATTAAGCAAAGTGTGTAATGTAAACAAAGCATATACCCTCGAGCATATGAATGTTGTTTTCCCCCTAGTAGCAACAGCACATCTACAACCTTAGAGGTTTCAGTCACTCCCCTAGATTAAATAGAGGCATGAACCCACTATCGAGCATAAATACCCCCTCTTGGAGTCACTAGCAACTACTCGGCCAAGATAGCTACTAACAACGGAGAGCATGCAAGATCATAAACAACATAGAGATAATAAAAGATAAATTTTAGTACTTCAACTCAAGCATAACACCAATATTCATCGGATCCCAACAAACCAAACATGTAGAATTACATAACGGTGATCTCAATCATGTAGGGCAGCTCATGAGATCTAAACATGAAGCATATGGTGGAGAAGACAACCATCTAGCTACTGCTATGGACCCATAGTCCAAGGTAGACTACTCACTCATCGCTCCGGAGGCAAGCATGGTGATGAAGAAGACCTCTGATGGTGATTCCCCTCTCCGGTAGGGTGCCGAGAAGAGCTTCTGGACCCTCCCGATCTTTAGGTCGACGGTGGCGGCGGATCGCGATGTGTTCTGGAAAACTGATCGGGTCCTTAGGTTTTTCCTGTCGGGGGGGTCTTTATAGGCGAAGGGGCATCGTCAGAAGTGGACCGAGGCGGCCTCACACATAGGGGGCGCGGCCAGGGGCCAGGCCGCGCCGCCCTGGTGTATGTCCCTCGTGGCCCCACTCCAACTCCTCTTTGGTTCTCTGGAAGCTTCGGTAAATTTCTGGGCGACTGGCTTTGGTTTCGTCCAATTCTGAGAATATTTCCTGTGTAGCTTTTCTGAAACACAAAAATAGCAGAAAATAGGGAACTGGCACTGTGGCGACTTGTTAATAGGTTAGTTCCGGAAAATGCATAAAAGTGCCGCGAAGTGTAACGAAACATTAGGCAAATGGTGTAAAAACAAGCATGGAGCATCAAAAATTATGGATACGTTACAGACATATCAGCATCCCCAAGCTTAACTCCTGCTCGTCCTCGAGTAGGTAAGTGATAACAAAAGAAATAATTTTTGAGGTGACATGCACCTACACAATCTTGATCATATATGTAAGCATTGTGAGCTGGGATCAAAAGAACTTAAAACATGGGCATGAAAGACATATTCTTGATAGAAGAAACTTAGCAACCATGTTATAAACATGCAAATGAACACAAACAAAAGATCATGAAAATGAAACAATGAAAGTCAAACATGTGTTCAAATCATAAGGAAAAACATACAAATGGTTTTCAGCTTGTCCTTCATAGAGAGCAAAACATAAATGCATAGGACACCTTCAAGTTTAAGAGGGCGACTAGATACAAATAATTTAAGAACAAGTGAAACCATGATCATGAATCAATCAATGAAAACTTTGGGACATTGCACATTATACTAAGAATGACAACTATGCTCTCTTAATGGTGCATAAAGGTAGAAGGTGGTGACTCAACACAAAAGTAAAAGAAAGGCCCTTCGCGAAGGGAAGCAGTGATTGCAAGTTTTATAACCTTCAAAAATTATGGTACTTACCGGCTTTGAGCTCTCATTGCCCCCATCATAAGCATCTTGAATGGTTAAAGTTAATGCGAGAACACTTATGCTGCATATGCTTGACAAATCATAAGTTGAAAACCTCGTGTCCCGTGAATACGAGTACCCAAACCTCATGCTACTTTACTTAGAGTCCCAAACAAGCTCTTGTCATTGTAAGTATACACGTATCATCGAGAACCGCCAACGGGGTACCTCCGTACCCGATGACATGGAACAAGCCCACATCAAAATGACAGGACAAGCAGACAATGAACACCTCGACATCTCTTTTATTTACCATTTGTATAGCTTTTTATTTTGAGATGCGTCGTCGAATGTCCACTATGGGCATGCTGCAAATTTCCATCATGAATTATGCATGGCTTAGATTGGTGGCCCAGGCATTTCTCTAACACATATACAAACTCCATGATCCTGCAAGATTCCCAATTCATTTCACACCGCGAGTATCCATAAACAAAAGATCACGATATCAACTCAAATAAGAAGTGCAATGTTGAAAGCTTGCCCCATGATGGCATGGCTGGGCTAGTTCCCAACTTATAACTTGCAAGCATAACAACTCAATATAAGAGACCACAATGTCAAATTTTTAAGAATGAGAAAAATTAAAGTGTGCCTTTCGGTTCGTGAGAGCTTTACTGACCAATTTTTGCATAACACTGGTAAGAGTTTAATTTGAAGAGAAAATAAAAGCAAGTCAAATTTACTTGTAATAGCAAATTGCTAATAGGTATGTATGGTGGACACTTTGGCAAACTTGGTTTTTAGGAGTTGGATATACGAGTAGAGCTCATACTCAGTACAAGGCAAGGGCTAGCAAAAGACTGGGAGCGACCAACTAAGAGAGCAATAATGGCCATAATCATGCAAAGCGACAAAGCGACATTAAAAGAAGCATAAGATGGAATCAAAAGTCAAAAACTAAATGATCATAGAGGCTATTGGCGACTTTGTAAGAGTCTAACATGTGTGAGCATGTGCCAAGTCAACCCAAATAAAGCATCAAGGAGAAAACCAAAATAATGCTTACAAACGATAAAAACAACGCATGATTCTTTCAAAGGCTCATTAAGCAATCTCAGTTATTTGAGACAAGTCATGCTACAGCAAAACAACTAAGCATACTATCAAAAAGACATGAAGCACGACATGCAAAAGCCTAAGCCGCAGTCTACACAAGCTCCTTCTTGTACCACTTTTTTGCATAAAGCTTTTTCTCTTTTCCAACACCATTCAAACTTTTTATAAGCACCTCTTTTGATGAAAACCAATAAAGATCAGAGGTAAAAATACACCTTGATGAAAAGATATAAGAAGATCTGAACACAAATCAAGGCGAAAATCGAAAACTAAACGCAGTTCTAGAAAAAGAAGAACACTCGTTGAAACGGATAGAGTGAAAAACAGAGTGTTCATGGCAAATGAAAAGAAAGGAAACTTCTCCAAAAGAAATTTGTTGGGGTCCAACCATTTATTGCAGCAAACAAAACTAAACTAAACTGAAAACTAAAAACAATTGACGCGCCAAGAAAAACGCATAATGCATGAAGCAATAAAAATATAGTGTCTTGAAAGGTGACCTGATTTTTGCCGATGAAGAAGGGGTGCCTCGGGGGCATCCCCAAGCTTTGACGCTTGTACTTCTTGCATATTTCTTGGGGTGATGCATGGGCATCCCTAAGATTGAGCTTTTGTCCGTTCTTCAACTCATCTCATCACTCTCCGATCCCTACACTTGAAAACTTCCTTCATACAAAACTAAACACAAATCTATTAGCAACATTAGTGTGAGCATAACATATAATCAAGCCTTTTTTGCTTCAGGTTTCAACCTAAAACCACCACATATTAAGCATATACTACTTTAGCAACTTCCCCAAAAGTTCCGTGATCAAAAGAACTAAAAAAGAAAGCGATAAAGCGGCAAACACAAATATTGGCAGAAATCTGTCAAAACAGAACAGCTGACAAAGGTCGAATTTTTAGAGAGTTTTCTGTTGCTCAACTCAAAAATTGTTCAACTATTGAAAGTTTGGATATAACCTGGGGCATATGCACAAGAAATCGCAGGTCTAAAAGATATACACAGAATTTTCACGAATTTTTTCAATGCAGCACCGAAAACAGTTTTAGGACAGCAACATCCCCAAATCTTACCTCAATCAAATTAGAGGCTTCTCTTGGCACAAAAACAAAATAAAAAGGATAAGGAGAGGTCATTACAGTAGTAATAACTTACAAGACTCAAATAAAAGAAAAAGAACTGAAAGTAAAAACATTGGGTTATCTCCCAAGAGTGCTTTTCTTTAACGCCTTTGAGCTAGGCGCAGAAAATTGCGAATCAAGTAATATCAAGTGATGAAGCATCAAGCTCATAATTTGCTCTAGGAATAGAATCAAACACTAATTTCTTTCTCTTCCTAGGGAAGTGTTCCATACCTTTCTTGAGTGGGAATTGATATTTGATGGTGCCTTCCCTCATATCAATGATGGCACCTACAGTTCGAAGAAAGGGTCTTCCCAAAATAATAGGACATGAAGCATTGCATTCAATATCCATGACAAGAAAATCAACGGGAACAAGGTTATTGTTAACCACAATAAGAACATCATTAATACTTCCCAAAGGTTTCTTCTTAGCAACATCAGCAATAGGAACATCATAATAACACTTTTCAAGCGGTGGTAAATCAAGCATATCATAAATTTTTCTAGGCATGATAGAAATACTAGCACCTAGATCACATAAAGCATGGCAATCAAAACCATTAACATGCATATCAATGATGGGTTACCAACCATCTTCTAACTTCTTGGGAACAGAAGCTTTTTGCTTCAACTTTTCATCCCTAATTTTCATGAGAGCATTGGTAATATGCTTAGTGAAAGCAACATTTAAAGAACTAGCATTGGGAGTCAAAGCAAGCTTTTGCAAGAACAAAATAACTTCAGATATATTGCAGCCATCAACATAAAAATCATTAAAGGAAATAGAGCTATCATCTCCTAAACTCCGAAAAATTTCAGCACTCTTTTGAGAAAAAGTTTTGGCAGTTTTAGACTTTTTAACACAAGGAGTGGGAGTTTTCTCTACACCAATCAAAGTAAGAGGATTGCTAGCATTAGGAACAACATCATTAGAGGTAGTAATAGTACAAACTTTCATATTCCTAGCAATCTCATCCTCTCTTTCCCATCTAGCATGCAATTCTGCTAACAATCTAACATTTTCATCAATTCCAACTTGGATAGCATTAGCAGTAGCAAAAACATTGTTCTCTTTCACATCATTAGGCAACACTTTTAATTTCAGAAGTTCAACATCATGAGCAAGGCTATCAACTTTAGAAGCAAGAATATCAATTTTGCCTAACTTTTCCTCAACAGAATTGTTAAAAGCATTTTGCTTACCGATGAAATCCTTGAGCATTACCTCAAGGTCAGAGGGCGCGGCCCTAGTGTTGTTGGAGGAATTACCATAAGAATTACCATAACCATTACCATTGGTAGAAGGATACGGCCTATAATTGTTACTAGCAAAATTGTTCCTATAAGCATTGTTGTTAAAATTATTGTTTTTAATGAAGTTTACATCAACATGCTCTTCTTGGGCAACAAAAGAGGCTAAAGGAACATTATTGGGATCTACATGAGTCCTATCATTAGCAAGCATAGCCATAATAGCATCAATCTTATCACTCAAGGAAGAGGTTTCCTCAACAGAATTTACCTTCTTACCTTGTGGAGCTCTCTCGGTGTGCCATTCGGAGTAATTTACCATCATATTGTCGAGCAGCTTTGTTGCGGCGCCCAAGGTAAGGGACATAAAAGTGCCTCCAGCAGCTGAATCAAGTAGGTTCCTCGAACAAAAAATTAGTCCTGCATAAAAAGTTTGAACAATCATCCAAGTAGTCAGTCCATGAGTGGGACAATTCTTTATCATAGATTTCATTCTTTCCCAAGCTTGAGCAACATGTTCATTATCAAACTGACTAAACTTCATAATATTGCTACGCAAAGATATAATCTTAGCAGGAGGATAGTATCTACCAATAAAAGCATCCTTACACTTAGCCCATGAATCAATACTATTCTTAGTCAAAGACAGCAACCAATCCTTAGCTTTTCCTCTCAAAGAAAAAGGAAATAACTTAAGCTTAATGATATCACTTTCAACATCCTTATATTTCTGCATCTCACATAGCTCAACAAAATTATTGAGATGAGCTGCAGCATCTTCAGTACTAGCGCCAGAAAATTGCTCTTTCGTAACAAGGTTCAGTAAAGCAGGCTTAATCTCATAAAAATTTGCAGCAGGAGCAGGTGGCGCAATAGGAGTGCAGATAAAATCACTATTGTTCGTGCTAGTAAAGTCACACAACTTGGTGTTTTCAGGATTAGCCATTTTAGCAAACTAAAGGCAAGCAAGTAAAAACAACTATCAAGGATTCTAATTTTTTTGGGTTTTTGATAAAACGATGCAAGTAAAAATAAATAAAGTAAAGCAAAGCAAAACAAATAACAAAGTAAAGGATGTGCATGCGAAAACTCCCCTCGCAGAAGTCTTCTACTTCCTCCCCGGCAACGGCGCCAGAAAACTTTGCTGGTGCCTAGTTGACGTGGGAGCTTATTCTCCTTCAGTCCCCGGCAACGGCGCCAGAAAACTTTGCTTGATGCCTAGTAAATGAACAGCCCGTTGGGAACCCCAAGAGGAAGGTGTGATGAATATAGCAGCAAAATTTTCCCTCAGTAAGAAACCAAGGTATGTTGATCAGGAGAGGAGCAAACAAATGACTGAAGGTGATGCTTGCTAGCTTGCGATAGCTCAGGACAATTTATAGGGCGCCTCGTCCAAGCTTTGCTTTGCTAGCTGCAACACGGAACCTGCACACAACACAACCAAATACTTTGTTCCCAACTTACGATGAGGTTGTCAATCTCACCGGTTTGCTTGAAACAAAGGGTATGAGCATATCGAGTGGAAAGTGATAATAGTATGCGAGTAAAGTAAACAGTGCGAGTAAAGTAAACATGTGATTGCAATATAAGGGAAATAGGACCGGGGTCCACAGTTCACTATCGGTGTCTCTCCATAAGATAAAATAATACATGCTGGGTGAACAAATTACATGATGAGAGGATCACTATGTGATTTACTCTGGGCATTACAACAAAATACATAGACCGCCATCCAACTGCATCTATGACTAATAATCCACTCTCGGGGATATCATCCGAACACCCCATGAGTATTTAGTTGCGAACAACAGATAACTTTCATTAAGCAAAGTGTGTAATGTAAACAAAGCATATACCCTCGAGCATATGAATGTTGTTTTCCCCCTAGTAGCAACAGCACATCTACAACCTTAGAGGTTTCTGTCACTCCCCCAGATTAAATAGAGGCATGAACCCACTATCGAGCATAAATACCCCCTCTTGGAGTCACTAGCAACTACTCAGCCAAGATAGCTACTAACAATGGAGAGCATGCAAGATCATAAACAACATAGAGATAACAAAAGATAAATTTCAGTACTTCAACTCAAGCATAACACCAATATTCATCGGATCCCAACAAACCAAACATGTAGAATTACATAACGGTAATCTCAATCATGTAGGGCAGCTCATGAGATCTAAACATGAAGCACATGGTGAAGAAGACAACCATCTAGCTACTGCTATGGACCCATAGTCCAAGGTAGACTACTCACTCATCGCTCCGGAGGCAAGCATGGCGATGAAGAAGACCTCCGGTGGCGATTTCCCTCTCCAGCAGGGTGCCGGGAAGAGCTTCTGGACCCTCCTGATCTTCAGGTCGATGGCGGCGGCGGATCACGATGTGTTCTAGAAAACTGATCGGGTCCTTAGGTTTTTCCCGTCGAGGGGTCTTTATAGGCGAAGGGGCATCGTCAGAAGTGGACCGAGGCGGCCTCACACATAGGGAGCGCGGCCAGGGGCTAGGCCGCGCCGCCCTGGTGTGTGGGTCCCTCATGGCCCCACTCCAACTCCTCTTTGGTTCTCTGGAAGCTTCGGTAAAATTCTGGGCGACTGGCTTTGGTTTCGTCCAATTCCGAGAATATTTCCTGTGTAGCTTTTCTGAAACACAAAAACAGCAGAAAACAGGGAACTGGCACTATGGCGACTTGTTAATAGGTTAGTTCCGGAAAATGCATAAAAGTGCCACGAAGTGTAACAAAACATTAGGCAAATGGTGTAAAAACAAGCATGGAGCATCAAAAATTATGGATACGTTAGAGACGTATCAATATCCAAGACCTGTATGCCGGACCTCCAACCCCTAGTCAGGTAATCCGGCGTCCCCTGTTCCTGCATAACATACCAACTTGGTTAGGCCGACATATTTATATATATGCCGGCATACCTCATCATAGAGTCAACCACTTATCTCATGCCTTTCTAGTCGCCGAAATATCTGAATAGTCGCTGGAATACTGCTTATATGCCGGCCTGGCCGATACTCCTTTATGCCGGCCTGGCCCAATCTTGGTCAACCATCATAGAGTCAAACACTTATCTCATGCCTTTCTAGTCTCTTGACCCTACCGGGGGTCATCCCCCCGACACTAGTCCCCGAAGCTGCCGAGGTCCCCTAGTCTTAACTGAGGGGCCTTGGCAGGTTCAACATACCATCTCTTTTTATGATATCCCGGCTCTTTATTATATGTCGGCGATTAACTTATATGCCGGCCCGCTGTCTATATGCCGGCACCTCTTCCTTCTCTTTCAAGTTATTCCGGCCGATCCCGAAGGTATTCCGGACGGGACACATTTCTGGTTTGGTATCGTCGGCACATAGCTATATTTTCCTCGAGAAGCTAAGTCTGACATATCACCTCGAAACTTGTAACTGCCCTGCCACTGCGAACGGTCACATCAAGTGACGGTTTGCAGTGTGATCATTGCTTGTCATTGATAACCGCAGCTATTACTGCCATAACGTGCCTAGTGGCACGGTTAATCGAACCGCTGCCCCACGTCGCGCCCACACGTGGCAAACTGGCGTAGTAACTGTCGGGGTAGTGGAATACTCCCACCGTACCCATGACCATTACTCCTCGGGTATAAATAGGGGAGCGGGGTAACTTAGCCCTTTTTACCCCCGCTCCTTCTTCTTCCTCTACCTCTTCTCCCCGTGCTCTCCTCCGCTGTACCAAACCACAGAGACCTTGCGCCACCGTCGTTCTACCTCACGCCAGCACTGGTACTCACCGCACCTCGGCTTCTTCCTCAACGCTGCCGCCGCTCTCCTTCCTCGATAGTACAGTGCTCAGGGAGATCGCCATCTTCTCTGCACGTTCTCCGTTGCTCCGCCGCCGTCGACCCAACTCCGGTGAGTTCTTCCTCTTGTTCTTCTTCCATGTTTCTTTGCAGTTCTGTACTGGTAATCTCTCTGGCTTGGATCTCCTTTAGTTGCTCATCTTAGTATTCGACCAATTCGATTAGCATTGTTGTTGTTCTTCTCTGTAAGTTCAAGGTTGTTCTTCGTGTAAGAATTTCCAAGAATTATTTATGAATTAACTGTGCCCATAGATCTGACTTTCCTGCTGACTTATGTGAGACTTGTTTGCCGGAGAGACTAACTTTCCCCCCTTTATCTGCTTCTGCTAGGGCTAACACTATGGGACTCCGGCTCTCACGCCCTGTCCCAGCCAAATTAATGGCCTCCTCACGTATGACGGTCACCTCTACGCCGGAAGAGGATAATCCGGCCCAACCTCAGGGACGTTCCGGCTGGGAAGGCTCTGAGGTGACTCCGGCCGACATAGAATGGATCACTAACACCCGGCATGTCCCGGCCGGTGTATCATGCCGGCTGCCCGCCGGCAAAACTATGCCAGCACCTGAACCTACTGAGAGGGTAGTCTTCATATCACACTTTGAGCGAGGATTCGCTCTCCCGGTTAGTGACTTTTTCCGGGATTTCTTGGACCACTATGATCTTCAACCACATCATTTGCCGGCAAACACTGTTATGATTCTGTCGGCCTTCGCCGCCTTTTGTGAGGGCTACGCTGACATAGAACCCTTTGTCCAAGGATGGGCTAAATACTTCCAACTGCGAAAGCAAAGTGCCCAGGAGCCCCGGGACAAGGATGCTCAGCCGGAAACCGCTACGGAGAAGAAGGACCGCCCCATGACCCAATGTGGCGCAGCCACCATTATGTCTCGGAAGGGCTCCGACTTTCCAAAGATTGAGCTGCTTGAGTCATGCAAAAAATGGCAGAAGAGCTTCTTTTATGTGAAGAACACTATAGACGTTGACCTGCTCAACCTGTCGACATATGTTGATATTCCGCCCAACAAGATGAAGAACTGGACCTACAACCCTAAGAACACAGTGGGGGTAGTCAACGCTCTCCACCGGGTTAAGGGCGAACTCCATGATGTCGGCCTGACGCCGGAGGATATCATTGCCTGCTTCATTAGCCGGCGAGTTTCTCCTCTTTAGCGTCGATCTCACAAGATTTGCCAGATGAGCGGGGCCATGGACCCCACCCTGGCACTCCACACATGAACTGAGCCCCGCCAACATTCTGCGGCGGGTGAAAGATATCTGCAAGACTCCACAGACTATTTTTGCATGGGGGCTTGAGCCATACAGCTGGGACCGTCCTGCCCTGACGGTAAACCACTTTTGCCAACACTCTTGCTCTTAGTCTGGCATATTTACTTAGCCGATATATTCATGATTGATCCGACATATTTACTTAGCCGCTATATCCATGCTTGATCTGACATATCCTTGCCGCCGGCATACCTCTTGTTTCTAATCAAATTTCTTTCTCATCTGCAGAAATTCAGCTTCCAGGACTTAGAGAATTCCTGGATTACTATCGCTCCAGACCGCACCATGCCAGATCCTGAAGATTCGGATCATGACGACAATATGCCCAAGAACACCCACGTCGCTTCTGCCGCGGGTAAGGCCTCCTCTTCCCGGCATTCCATTCAAGACTGGAGTGATGACGATTCTAATGGGGAATGCCTAATGTACTTTGATCCGATACCCCTCGCTTATGCCTTTCCTACAATGTCGTCATCAGTTATCCCGGACACGGAAGTTGTAGATGCTGCCCCTTTGAACCAGGGACCTCCCACCGGCGCACGCGTCGGCAGAAAACGCGGAGTTAAGCACCAGCCTGAACCAGTTCAGAAAATGAAGAGGCAGAAGATTGGCGTGCCTCTCTCGAAGAAGCAGAGGCCTGTTGCCTCAGGGTAAATTTCTTCCCTTCTCATCATTTCCGGCATTTTTCTTCTTCTGTTTACTAACTTGTTCTTTTATTTCTCAGGGCTCCACTTGCTCCGGAGCGTGCCTCTAGCTCCAGTGCTAGCCCTCATACTGACAAGCCGGTGTGTCCTGTGCGCCCAGATATCCCAGCTACTAGCCCTGTTACCTCTCCGGTGCGGGCATCTTTGCCTGCGCCCGAAAAGACTTCTACTCCGGTGAAGGACGACCCTCCGCCAGAACAAGACACTTCTGCCCCTGATGTCCACATGGACACGGGGGCTAAACAAGATGTTCCTGACACCGGCGCCAATGCCAGCGGCGCCAAAACTGCTGAGAATGCCGGCGCAAGCAACAAAAGCACCGGCATAGACAAGGGAAAAAGCCCCGAAGTGCCAGAAATCCAGACTGAACCAGCATCAACTGCTCTGGGACAGGCTACACCGGTCACGCCTGAGAAATCAGCATTCCAGACTCTGGCTCCGGAGAAGACTACCTCTGCCCCGGCCAAGACCGGCACTCCTACCACAAGCCCAGCGTCGGCACCTGCCAAGGCCGCGCCGACATTCAAGATGACTCAGATTGTCAAGGAGAAACGTGTTACTCCCCCTGCCAGCTCTGCCATGACACTCCACAACAGCAAGGGAGCGGCCCGGGTTAGCTCTTTCCGCACTCCAGAACTAGAAGGTCACGTTTCTCTGCGGACCAAAAGCGACAACAGCCTTGGCTCTCTCAAGGAATACTGCATGAAGTGGAATGAAGCTGACTCTGTGGACACAGCCAGTTCCAGCAAGAAGAAAGCACTAGCCGGAACTCAGACTGCTAACACCCCACCTGCTATACCGGCGAAGCCCATTGCTATTGCCAGCGAACTGTTCAGCATTCAGCAGAGACTCTACCGCTTGGCCGAAGCCACTAATGTAAGTATTTATCCTTATATCTCCCCAGTCCCCGAAAATGTCGGCTGTCTGGGATATGGACATCCGGGATTTTCCAATATCTTTTTTAACTTAGCTGACTTTCAAATCCAACCGTCTGACATATAAGCTCAATCCGAGCTTCAAATCCTAGTCACCGAGGGCTGGGATAGGTGCGCAGCACCTGTGCCGGGTCTTCAAAATAAAAACTTGATAGAACTTTCAAATCCACCTATCCAACATATAAGCTCGATCCGAGCTTCAAATCCTAGTCACCGAGGGCCGGGATAGGTGCGCAGCACCTGTGCCGAGTCTTCAAAATAAAAACTTGACAGAACTTTCAAATCTTCTGATATGCCGAATTTTCCTTATAACACTTCAAATCCTAACATTTCTGCAGCGCATGAATAATGAGCGTCGGGACATGTACCATGACCTCGTGTGCGAGCATCGGAAGTTATCCAATGAGCACAGTAAGCTTCGCCTTGATCTGAGCAAGAAAGGTGATGTCTACGCACTTCTATTCTTGTAGACACTTGTTGGGCCTCCAAGTGCAGAGGTTTGTAGAACAGTAGCAAGTTTCCCTTAAGTGGATCACCCAAGGTTTATCGAACTCAGGGAGGTTAGAGGTCAAAGCTATCCCTCTCAAGTAACCCTGCAATTACGATACAGAAAGTCTCTTGTGTCCCCAACACACCCAATACACTTGTCAGATGTATAGGTGCACTAGTTCGGCGAAGAGATAGTGAAATACAAGTGGTATAGATGATTATAAGTAGTAACTGCAATATAGAATAAAAATCGCTGCGAGCAAACATGTAACAAAACAGGAAGTAAACGGTGTGCAATGCTTGGAAACAAGGCCTAGGGATCATACTTTCACTAGTGGACACACTCCCAACAATATAACATGACTGAACAAATAACTTCTCTTTGCTAAGGCACTCTGAATTACTCTCCTATTGAATAACACTAATCCTTGTGTAGTGGCTACAGAAGCACCCCTTAAAGTTCATCAAGTACTTGACAAACACCACTCATAGAGATATCCAAATCAAATCACAATTCAAGATAGAAATCATTGCAACTTAGACCAAGTACTAACACGGTGCACACACTGTCACCATTACACCATGAAAGGAGGAATAGATCACTCAAACTATCATAGCAATAATTATTCTCATAATCCACAAGAGATCACAATCATAGCCTAAACCAAGTACCACCATGATGCACGCACTGTCACCGTTACACCATGGCAGGAGGAATAGATTACTTTAATAACATCACTAGAGTACACATAATATCTGAATAATAACATCTACTTGTTCAACATGATACAAAGCTCATGATCACATAAAGATCACATCATGGGAGAGAGAGGTGAACCACATAGCTACCGGTAGAGCCCTTAGCCCCGGGCATGAACTACTCCCTCCTCATCATAGGAGACAGCAAGGTTGATGGAGATGGCGGTGAGGTCGATGGAGACGGCGGAGACAGCGATGGAGACCGATGGAGATGGCTCCGGGGGCACTTCCCCGTCCCGGCAGGGTGCCGGAACAGAGACTTCTGTCCCCCGAAATTCGTCGGTGGCGGCGGCGGAGCTGCGGAACTATTTCTGGAAAATTGCCGACTCCTTTAGGGTTTTCCGTCCCGAGGCTTTATATAGGCGAAGGGGCGATGTCAGAGGTGGCCCCAGGCCTCCTCACACTAGGGTGGCGCGGCCAGGGCCTGGGCCGCGCCAGCCCTATGTGAGGGTGGCCTGTGGCCCCTCTCCTTCCTCTCTTCGGATGTCTGGATGCTCCCGGGAAAATAAGACTTCAGGAACTTGTTTCGTCCAATTCCGAGAATATTTCCTGTGTATCACTTCTGAAACACAAAAACAGCAGAAAACAGGGAACTGGCACTGTGGCAACTTGTTAATAGGTTAGTTCCGAAAAATGCATAAAAGTGCCACGAAGTGTAACGAAACATCGGGTAAATGGTGTAAAAACAAGCATGGAGCATCAAAAATTATAGATACGTTGGAGACGTATCAGCATCCCCAAGCTTAACTCCTGCTCGTCCTCGAGTAGGTAAGTGATAACAAAAGAATAATTTTTGAGGTGACATGCACCTACACAATCTTGATCATATATGTAAGCATTTGTGAGCTGGGATCATAAGAACTTAAAACATGGGCATGAAAGATATAATCTTGACAATAAGAACTTAGCAACCATGTTGTAAACATGCAAATGAACACAAACAAAAGATCATGAAAATGAAACAATGAAAGTCAAACGTGTGTTCAAATCATAAGGAAAAACATACAAATGGTTTTCAGCTTGTCCTTCATGGAGAGCAAAACATAAATGCATAGGACACCTTCAAGTTTAAGAGGGCGACTAGATACAAATAATTTGAGAACAAGTGAAACCAACAATATGAATCAATCAATGAACTTTGGGACAATGCATATCACACTAAGAATGACAACTATGCTCTCTTAGACGATGCATAAAGATAGAAGGTGGTGACTCAACATAAAAGTAAAAGAAAGGCCCTTCGCAGAGGGAAGCAGTGATTAAACATGTGCTAGAGATTTTCATTTGTAAAACAGAGAGATAAAACTTGAGTTTTAATAGGTGGTTGCTTTTGTCAACGACTGGCAATGGGGTTCTTACTATCTTCCATACAAAAATGAAGCAAGTTTTTGAGAGAGAGATTGGCACTTTTGTGCTCTTTTATAAAGCTTGGCACTCCTCCCCACATTTTTTTCCTTTCACAAACCATGGCTAACCGATTCCATCGGGTGCCCACCAACATTCACTTTCCATGGAGGAGTGCCTTTTTTCTTTCTTTTTTTCTCTTTTTTTTCTTTTTGGAATAAGCAATATGGAAGATAGCAAATCCGACCACTACGTTCCCATGAGCTAAAAACAATGTCACAAAATGAGAAGTGTTTTGAAGGTTTTTGAAAGGTAGCACATGAAAATTTACTTGGAATGGCTTACAAATACCATGCATAGGAATTTATAGTGGACACAATGGCAAACTTGGTTTTTGGGAGTTGGATGCACGAGTAGAGCTCATACTGAGTACAAAATGAGGGCTAGCAAAAGACTGGGAGCGACCAACTAAGAGAGCAATAATGGCCATAATTATGCAAAGCGACAAAGCGACATTAAAAGAAGCATAAGATGGCATTAAAAGTCAAAAACTAAATGATCATGAAGGCTATTGGTGACTTTGTAAGAGTCTAACATGTGTGAGCATGCGCCAAGTCAACCCAAATAAAGCATCAAAGGAGAAAACCAAAATAATGCTTCCAAATAATTAAAACAACGCATGATCTTTTCAAAGGCTCATTAAGCAATCTCAGTTATTTGAGACAAGTCATGCTACAGCAAAACCACTAAGCATACTATCAAAAAGACATCAAGCATGACATGCAAAAGCCTAGGCCGCAGTCTACACAAGCTCCTTCTTGTACCACTTTTTTGCATAAAGCTTTTTCTCTTTTCCAACACCATTCGAACTTTTTAATCCAACTCTTTTGAGGAAAACCAATAAAGATCAGAGGAAAAAATACACCTTGATGCAAAGATATAACAAGATCTGAACACAAATAAAGGCGAAAAATGCAAGCTAAACCCAGTAGCAGAAAATGAGAACACTCATTGAACGATAAGAGTGAAAACTAGAGTGTTCTTGGCAATGAAAAACGAGTTCATCTCCTCCAAAAGAAATATGATGTGATCTAACCACTTATTGCAGCAAACTAAACTAAACTAACACTGAAAACAAAAACAACTGACGCTCCAAGAAAAATGCATAGTGCATGAAGCAATAAAAATATAGTGTCTTGAAAGGTGACCTGATTTTTGCCGATGAAGAAGGGGGTGCCTCGGGGGCATCCCCAAGCTTTGACGCTTGTACTTCTTGGATATTTCTTGGGGTGATGCATGGGCATCCCCAAGCTTGAGCTTTTGTCCATTCTTCAACTCATCTCATCATTCTCCAATCCCTACACTTGAAAACTTCCTTCATACAAAACTAAACATAATTCTATTAGCAACATTAGTGTAAGCATAACATATAATCAACCTCTTTTTGCTTCAGGTTTCAACCCAAAACCACCACATATATAGCAAATACTACTGTAGAAACTTCCCAAAAAGTTCCATGATCAAAAGAACTCAAAAGAAAGCGATAAAGTGGCAAACACAAATATTGGCAGAAATCTGTCAAAACTGAACAGCTAACAAAGGTCGAATTTTTGAGGGATTTTCTGTTGCTGAAATAAAAAAGTGTTCAACTAACAAAAGTTTGGATAAAACCTGGGGCATATGCACAAGAAATCGCAGGTCCAAAAGATATACAGAGAATTTTCACGAATTTTTACGGTGCAGCACCGAAAACAGTTTCAAGACAGCAACATCCCCAAATCTTTACCTCACTCAAATTAGAGGCTTCTCTTCGCACAACAATAAAATAAAAAGGATAAGGAGCGGTTATTACAGTAGTAATAACTTCCAAGACTCAAAAAGAAAAAGTACTGAAAAATAAACAATGGGTTATCTCCCAAGAGTGCTTTTCTTTAACGCCTTTGAGCTAGGCGCAATAATTTGCAAAGATGCTCATGTGGGCGCCATATAAGAGCTTGAGGCAAAGGCGCCATATAGGAACTTAAAGCAATAGAGAGCATCAAAAAGCAAGTATGGAACACATTTAAATCTAAACCACTTCCTATGAAAAATAGTCTTGTAAAGAGACAAGTCATAAAAGCGCAAAGCAAAAAGCATAGAAAGGCAAAACAAGTACAACTTCAAGAATTGCAACATAAAGAGGGGAAACTTAATATTGTTGAGATCCATCAAACCATGTTTCCCTCACTCATAATAACTTTTAGTAGCATCATGAATAGAACTAACAATATAACTATCACATAAAACATCCCTATCATGAGCCACATGCATAAAAGAATTAATACTCACCACAGGAACAATAGTAGTAGAAGCAGATTCAACAGAATAATTATTCTCATCACCATAATCATCATAAATAGGAGGCATATTATAATCATAACTAATTTTATCCTCAATAGTAGGTGAACTGAAAATATTATACTCATCATCATAGCCATCATAAACTAGAGGTTTAGTATCATCACAAGCTAGAGAGCAACTATTTCGCAAAGCATATTCTTCAAACATATCATCATAAGAAGGAACATCACATATGGGAGATAAAATATTATCAGAACAAACTTTCTCCACTAAAGCTGGGGAACTAAAAATATCATGATTAACAAAACCAGCTTCCCCAAGCTTAGACTTTTCTATAGCATTAGTAATAACAGTGTTCAAAGCATTCATACTAACAGCACTATTAGCATGCAAATTAAGCTCCAAAGGTTTTCCAATTTTCTCTTCAAACACTTCATATCTAAACTCAGGAAAAAGACTACAGAACTCTTTGTTTTCCATTAAGCCTAACTAGTGAAAATAAAAACAAGAAACGAAAAGATGTAATTGCAGAATCTAAAGGAAATAACTTCGAGCACTCACCAGCAACTAAAAGACTTAGTAGCCAAAGAATGTGAGTACCTTTTACCTTACCTCCCCGGCAACGACGCCAGAAAAGAGCTTGATGTCTACGCACTTCTATTCTTGTAGACACTTGTTGGGCCTCCAAGTGCAGAGGTTTGTAGAACAGCAACAAGTTTCCCTTAAGTGGATCACCCAAGGTTTATCGAACTCAGGGAGGTTAGAGGTCAAAGCTATCCCTCTCAAGCAACCCTGCAATTACGATATAGAAAGTCTCTTGTGTCCCCAACACACCCAATACACTTGTCAGATGTATAGGTGCACTAGTCGGCGAAGAGATAGTGAAATACAAGTGGTATAGATGATTATAAGTAGTAACTGCAATATAGGATAAAAATCGCTGCGAGCAAACATGTAACAAAACAGGAAGTAAACGGTGTGCAATGCTTGGAAACAAGGCCTAGGGATCATACTTTCACTAGTGGACACACTCCCAACAATATAACATGACTGAACAAATAACTTCTCTTTGCTAAGGCACTCTGAATTACTCTCCTATTGAATAACACTAATCATTTTGTAGTGGCTACAGAAGCACCCCTTAAAGTTCATCAAGTACTTGACAAACACCACTCATAGAGATATCCAAATCAAATCACAATTCAAGATAGAAATCATTGCAACTTAGACCAAGTACTAACACGGTGCACACACTGTCACCATTACACCATGAAAGGAGGAATAGATCACTCAAACTATCATAGCAATAATTATTCTCATAAAGAGATCACAATCATAGCCTAAACCAAGTACCACCATGATGCACGCACTGTCACCGTTACACCATGGCAGGAGGAATAGATTACTTTAATAACATCACTAGAGTACACATAATATCTGAATAATAACATCTACTTGTTCAACATGATACAAAGCTCACGATCACATAAAGATCACATCATGGGAGAGAGAGGTGAACCACATAGCTACCGGTAGAGCCCTTAGCCCCGGGGATGAACTACTCCCTCCTCATCATAGGAGACAGCAAGGTTGATGGAGATGGCGGTGAGGTCGATGGAGACGGCGGAGACGGCGATGGAGACCGATGGAGATGGCTCCGGGGGCACTTCCCCGTCCCGGCAGGGTGCCGGAACAGAGACTTCTGTCCCCCGAAATTCGTCGGTGGCGGCGGCAGAGCTGCGGAACTGGTTCTGGAAAATTGCCGACTCCTTTAGGGTTTTCCGTCCCGAGGCTTTATATAGGCGAAGGGGTGATGTCAGAGGTGGCCCCAGGCCTCCTCACACTAGGGTGGCGCGGCCAGGGCCTGGGCCACGCCAGCCCTATGTGAGGGTGGCCTGTGGCCCCTCTCCTTCCTCTCTTCGGATGTCTGGATGCTCCCGGGAAAAATAAGACTTCAGGAACTTGTTTCGTCCAATTCCGAGAATATTTCCTGTGTATCACTTCTGAAACACAAAAACAGCAGAAAACAGGGAACTGGCACTGTGGCAACTTGTTAATAGGTTAGTTCCGAAAAATGCATAAAAGTGCCACGAAGTGTAACGAAACATCAGGTAAATGGTGTAAAAACAAGCATGGAGCATCAAAAATTATAGATACGTTGGAGACGTATCAAAAGGTAAACCCAGCCATCATACCGTTATATGCCGGATTACTTTCCTCTTTTACTTCACAATATTCTTCTTGCCGATACATAACTCTTTGCCAACATTTTCAGCCACTGCTGAGGAACAAGTCACCGAGCTTGTTAAGAGGGTGAAGGAGCTCACAAGTATGCCGGATCTTGTAAACCTCCAAATAATTTCTTTGCACTTCAAATCCTTCTGCCTTTATCACTATTCTCTATATTCAAATCCTTTCTTATTTTGTTAACTTCAAATCCTTGCAGATGAAAATACTGCATTGGAGGCTCGCCACCGGGATTGTGTGTCCTCAGTGGATGTGGCAAACAGCTAGACGAATGGGATGCCAGCCACAAGGCTGAGATAGAGCAACTGAAGGGCCGGATTGCTGAGCTTCTGGATGAGAAGGAGTAGAGGGAGGGCCAACTTAAGAAGGTCCAGGGGCTGCTTGTCACTTCAGAGGCTGACGCCTCCGGAGCTAAGGATGAGCTGCAGCACCTAAAGGAGCAGGCCACCAAATGGGAAGTTGATATTGCCCAGCTCAACGCTGATCTCGCCAGTAAGCTTCAAATCCTTTTACTTTCACCTTGCCCGACATAGCCTGTCCGACATAGCACCAATCTTTTCGGCATATCAATCATGCCGACATATACCCATATTTCTAATATCTTCTTTGTCTTTCAGGCTTGTTCCCTGCCTCTGTTGAAGATGTTGAGAAGGCCCTACAGGTGGATCGGCTGAACCGGAATGTTCTGGTTGACTCTCCCAACTCGGACATGTCGGAGCAGCTGATCGCCCTGGACGCCCGGAAGAATGCAATGACGGCATGTACCGATGACCTCTTCCTTGGTGCCCAGGAAGCACACCAAGCTCTCTGGCCGGGACAGAAGACCCCTACTGATCCTCTTGATCTTGGCAATGACTTGCAGTTGTCCAAGGTCCGCATTGGAGAATGGCGGGACTCCGGTGCACGGGTTGGAGCTGATGAAGCCCTCACATACTTCCTATCCTGGTATGAAATGGCTGATCTGCTTGGACCACAGACCCAGAGCTTATCCTTCGTCGCCAGGAGTTGGCCCACAGCTATGTGGACTATGCCCACACCAAGGTCTTCGTCCAGGACATCCGCGAGCCGGAGAAGAAGGATGATGCAGATGATGCTGAAGGCTCTGACTCCAGCCATGACGAGGAAGAAACTGAAGATGCCGGCAATGCCGGTGCTGAAGCTCTAGACCAGGGATCTGCGCCGGCTGGAGGTGATGCTTTGATTCCTTCTGCTGGATCCGGCACACCAGATGCCGATGTTTCCACGGCCACTGCTCCACCTGTTGGCGGTTTTGCCTCCGCCCCTGCCTCTTAAACTTTGCCACAAAAGACTTTAAGTTTCATCAGATCCCCGGTATGTCGGGTGCAGTTGTAAGATATACTCTATTTTCTTTGGTTTGCTACCTGAACAAGTTTTTTCCTGGTTTGCTTGTTTATTAAAGCCGAATCATCTTTTGGCCAAGTCACCGAGTTTGTTTTCCTGTTTCCTTAACTCCACAACCTTGGCTACTTGTCTACCTTATTCGGTTTTTGACGTATGAGTCTCAAGGTTGCTTTATTAAACATACAGTACTTAAACTCTAAAACTTAAACTTCAAATCATTCGACACTTCAAGTTTTAACTTTGCACAATAAATAGATGTCGGATCGCTTGTTTTATCTTTCCTTAGCCATTTTCCATGTGCAGACAATCTCCAGCATCTACTCTTGCTAGCCATGAAGCCAGGTTTCAGACAGCAGCTAAGTCGAAGAGTGGCCTTTGGTGCTGACACATTACTAGGCCGACATAGGAAACATTCAAACCAAGCCAGCCGACATATAAACAAAAACTGAAAATAGACAAGGAAATATACAGTACCGGCATTGCCCGATCTTCCTCGGGGTGCCAACATTTCATTCATTAGTCTTGTGCCGGCATACAGTGTCGGCACTGAAAGCAAAATGGAAATACATACATTAGGCTTCTGAGGAGTAAAACGGACGGAGTAGAGCTATGTTCCATGGCCGCTTGGTTTCTTCTCTGGACCTGTCCACCTGATTCTTCTTGGGAGCCTGCGCGTCGATAATATAGTAGGCATCATTGTGCAGAGCCCTGCTCACAATGAATGGCCCCTCCCATGGAGGAGTTAGCTTATGCCGGCCTTCTGTGCCTTGCCTTAGCCGGAGCACTAAATCTCCCTCTTGGAATCTCCTTGGATTCACCTTCTGCGCATGATAGCGTCTGAGGTTCTGCTGATATACTGCAGTTCTGGATAGTGTTATCTTTCTTGCTTCCTCTAGCAAATCAACATCATCTTCTCTGGCTTCTTTAGCCTCTTCCTCGGTATATAGCACCACTCTTGGTGCATCATGTATTACATCTGTTGGAAGCACTGCTTCTGCCCCATACATAAGGAAAAACGGTGTGTAGCCGGTGGATCGATTCGAAGTTGTCCTCAGACTCCAAAGCACTACCGGCAATTCATCTAACCAACAGCCGGGAGTTTTCTCTAGTGGCTCTATCAACCGGGGTTTTATGCCGGATAACACTAGTCCATTTGATCTTTCTACCTGGCCATTGGTACAAGGGTGAGCGACCGACGCAATGTCTAGTCGGATTCCCACCTCCTCACAATATCTGGAAAATGGCCCCTGGGCAAAATTCGACCCATTGTCAGTGATGATGCTATGAGGGACACCATATCTCAAGATTATATCCTTCAAGAATTTCACTGTTGTGTGGCCATCACACTTTCTTATTGGCTTTACTTCAATCCACTTGGTGAACTTGTCCACCATGACCAGAATATGAGTAATATTTCCTCTTGTCGGCTTAAATGCTCCGACCATGTCCAGGCCCCAAACGGCAAAGGGCCAGGTCAGTGGGATAGTCTTCAATGCCGATGCCGGCTGATGAATTTGGTGGGCATACCTCTGACATTCGTTGCACTTCCGGACCAAATCCTCTGCCTCCTGTAGTGCCGTCGGCCAGTAAAACCCATGCCGGAATGCTTTTAACACTAGAGCTCTGGATGAAGCATGGTGACCACACTCCCCCTGATGAATTTCCCGGAGCATCTCCTGGCCTTCAGTAGCTTCGACACATCTCTGTAGTACACCTGTGGCACTCCTCTTGTATATCTCCTTGTTGATGATGGTATATGCTTTTGACCTTCTCATAATGTGGCGTGCTTCAGCTTCATCCGCCGGTAGTTGGCCATCGACCAAGAAATCCATGATCGGACGTGCCCAGGAGGGCACTTCCCTAATAGTGAATACTGGCTGATCTATCTCCATCACTTAGACCGACACATAATCGATCTCCATGGGCTGCGAAGTCCCCGGGACTGAGAGAGCAGTCCCTGGATATGTCGGAGCAGTCCCCGGGTATGCCGGAACAACCTCCTGATACATCTTTCCCTTGCCCCTGCTTCTGCTCTGGAACACCGCAGTCACCGTATATGCCGGCCCAGTCCCTGGGACTGAGAGAGCAGTCCCCGGGTTATCTAAACTAGCGCCGGCATCTATCTCCATTGGAACTGCTTCTTCTGGGCTCGACGGAACATATATGGATGATGATTCCGGTGAGGGCTTGATCGATGGCTTCCTCAGATGCTCCAGCGAAATGCCGGGCGGAATTGATTCTCTGGAAGATCCCAACTTGGACAATGTATCGGCTGCTTCATTTTGAGCCAGGGGAACATGCCAGAACTCACAACCTTCAAAGTAGCCACTCATCTGTTGCACCAAGAAATGATAGGATCCCATGTTTGCATCATGCGCATCCCATATGCCGGAGCACTGCTAGATCACCAGATCCGAATCACCGAAACACATAATCCGGTGGATGCCTATATCCTTGGACACCTTTAGGCCATGCACAAGTGCCTCATACTCCGCCACATTGTTCGATGCTGCAAAGTGGATCTGCAGAACATATCTCAACTGGTCATTCTTGGGTGAAGTAAGAACTATGCCGGCACCCAAACCGTGTATTGTCTTGGACCCATCAAAATGCATTCTCCAATAATTTGCATCTGGCAAAGGTGGCTCATACTTTATCTCGGCCCAATCAATGAAGAAATTGGCCAACACCTAGGACTTGATTATATCCCTCTTGTCATACTGACAAGTATATGGAGAAAGCTCTATTGCCCACTTGGCTATCCGGCCACTGGCATCTTTGTTGCTTATAATCTCTGAGATAGGGGCCTCTGCCACTACCCGGATTGGATGCTCCTGGAAGTAATGCTTGAGCTTCTTGGCCGCCATATAGACACCATATGTCATCTTCTGATAGTAAGGGTAGTTTTGCTTTGAGGTGGAAAGGACTTCACTCAGATAATATACCGGCCTCTGCACGGATTTGCCTCTTTCCTCTCGCTCTACTACCACCACTGCACTGACAACCCGATTAGTTGCCGCTATATAGAGCAACATCGGCTCCTTCGGCAATGGCGATGCCAATACCGGCACTGTTGATAACATCTGCTTCAACTCCTTGAAATCTGCGTCGGCTTGCGTCATCCATACAAATGTGTTGGACTTCTTCATCAGCTGATACAAAGGCAAAGCTTTTTCTCCTAGCCGGCTTATGAAACGGCTCAGGGATGCAAGACATCCGATGAACTTTTGTACTTCTTTCAGATTTGCCGGTGGCTTCATTCTTTCTATGGCACGAATTTTAATGGGATTTACTTCAATACCCTGGCTTGAGACAAGGAATCCAAGCAACTTGCCCGTCGGCACACTTAGCCGGATTTAACTTCATCCGGAATCTACTCAGATTTGCAAAGGTTTCCCGGAGGTCATCTATGAGAGCCCGGCTTTCCTTGGTTTTTATGACGACATCGTCGACATGTACCTGCACATTTTTATCTATTTGGTCATGCAAACACTTTAGCATACACCTCTGGTAAGTTGCGCCGGCATTTCTCAAGCCGAACGGCATAGTGCGATAGCAATAACCCCCGTACGGGGTAATAAAGGATGTTTTTATTTGATCCGGCTGATACAAAAGGATCTGGTGGAAACCAGAATAGGCATCTACAAATGATAACAGTTCACATCCGGCTGTGGAATCGATCACTTGATCGATCTGAGGGAGCGGGAATGGATCTTTAGGACATGCCTTGTTCAAGTTTGTGTAATCAACACACATCCGCCATATCTTGACTATGGCAGGCTCATCCTTTTTCTTCTCCACCATGACCGGATTAGACAGCCAATCCGGATGCAGTACTTCCATGATAAAGCCGGCAGCTAGGAGCCTGGCTACTTCCTCCCAAATTGCTTTCCTTCTATCATCTGCAAACCGCCGGAGCGGCTGCTTAACCGGTTTAGCATCCTGGCCTTACATGTAGTGCGTGCTCAGCCAACTCCCTCAGCACACCTTGCAGGTCTGAAGTTGACCATGCAAAGATATCCCGATTCTCATGGAGGAAGCTGGTGAGCTCGCTTTCCTATTTTGGGTCCAAGCCGGCGCCGATGAGGGCATGGCGCTCTGGGAAAAGCTCATCTAGAGCCACCTTCTTGACCTCTTTTGCCACTTGAAAGGAAGTGGTGCCATTCGGGTTAGCCATGCCCGGCATAGGTTTGCCGGCCATGACTGCTTCAGCAATCTCCACAGCTCGCTTGAGTTTCTTCTTCTCTTCTGCTATGATCAAAGTCTCGGCCAGATTAGATCCGGCCGTGGCACACGCCATCGAGCGCTTGTAATCACCAATGATGGTAATCACTCCTCTGGGCCCCGGCATCTTCATCTTCAGATATGGCACATGCGTAGAAGACATGAATTTTGCCAATGCCGGCCTACCCAGCAATGCATGGTAAGGACTGTCCAGATCCACCACCTTGAACATGAGGTTTTCCACTCTGCAGTTATCCCGGTTGCCAAACATGACATCTATCTGGATTTTGCCCATCGGCGCACATGAAAGTCCCGACACAATGCCGTGGAATGTCGTCTTGCTCGGCTCCAGCATATTCTCCTTGATGCCCAACTTCTGCATCGTGTCCCGGTACATGATGTTGATGCTGCTTCCATTGTCAATGAGGACCTTGCTGAACCTCACGTTGTTTGCCGGCCTGACAAATGTCGGATCCATCACTAGAGCATATCCTCTGGGGTTTGCCATGATCTTGGGATGATCTGCCCTGTTCCAGCCGATGGCCTGGTCAGACCAGTACATCAACTTCGGTACTGCCGACATAATGGCATTCACCTCCCAACTCCGTCGGTACAAACTCTGCTTGTCAGCTCTTTCGGTCTCAAAGACCATGTAGCTCTGATCGTGCTCCTTGTACTCAATCTAGCCCGCTGCAGGGCCGCCGGTATAAAACTCCAGATTGTAACTTTGATCAACCCGATTCACGCTGGCATTTCCGACGTTATTATGATTTCCAGGATTAACCGGTCTGGGCGGGACTGCAACTGTATTTGCACCTGTCAGCGGTGATGGAGCTGTCGGGACAGGTGGCCTAGCCGGCCCAAAGGGACCTACACGACCTGCCAATATGTCGTCTAGCCATGAACAGTTTCTGGTCAAATGATTCGCCGGCTTACTCAGCTGGAAAGTGTGGAACACACAGGGCTTGTCCATGGCTAAACGCACTGTATACTTTGGCCACTGCTTCTTCTGGCCAGCGCCGACATTCTTGTTAATCCAGACATTCTTTTTCTGCCATGGCTGCGCTTGCCACTATAGTGGCTGCTGTTGCTGCTGAGGCTGCTGATAGCCCTCATATCTCGGACGCTGGATACTGTCGGCGCCTGCTTGCTCTTCTTCTATGGCCGCCACCTGGGACGAGCCATACCGGTAATCCGGCCTGTCATCTCTCCTCTTGTTCCGGTTATCAGGGTGATAGAACTGCCCGGATCCCCCGGCATTGTTGTTGTTCCTCTGGTTTTGCCCTGGACCTTGCGAAGCAAGTGTGGGCTGAAATGGGTCTCCCAATGCATAACTGTCTGCAATCTTGATTGTTTCGGCCAACGTGGCCGGCATATCCCTCTGAAGCTTCTTCCACAACATGGTACCATGTCGGCACCCCTGAGCAAACCACATGATGGCCTGCTACTCCACAACTCCTTCGCAGGAATTGCACAATGTGCACCACCTAGTGAGGAAGTCACGGTCTGTCTCATAATCTCCTTGCCGGCAGTTAGCTAGCTGTTGCGGGTGGTTGGGTCTCTTGTATGTACTGGTGAAGTTGGACACAAACTATTCTTCGAAATCTACCCAGCCGTTGATACTTCCGGCCGGCAGATTGTTCAGCCATATCCTGGCTGGACCTTCAAGCATCTGCGGTACATAGCGCACCGCCCAACAGAGGTTTCCTCTGGCAATGTTCACTGCAGTGGAGTAGTCCTCCAACCAATCTTTCAGCTTTGTACTGCGTTATATGTTCTCGCGCCATGCGCAAGTTGAAAGCAGTAAGGTGCCGGCTCACCCATAATCTAGGGCCCAAAACACATAGGACCCGGAGCTCCTTGTCTCTCCACCAACTTTGTTTGGTAAATTCTGTCCAGCTTGAAGCGCGTATCATCCGGGGCCAGGGACCGAGGTCCTAGCCGGGAGGCAATTGGGCCCGGAATCATGTTTTGCTGTTGCGCCGGCTGGTCCTGCTGGTATTGCTCGTACTGCTGATCTTGCTGATACTGTTGTTACTGAGGTTGCTGATATCCCATCCTCGCAAGGGCGGAATTCCCATCGTCTTCCCGATGTCTCGGCTGACCTCCCCCTTGATGCTGCACCACAAATCCGGCGCCCTACTGCTGATGCTGGGACATGTTGTTATTCCGGCCACCACCGGCCGAGCGTGCTCCTTGTCCGGCCGGAGCATTCTGGTCGGCACTCTTGTTGCCGACATTTCGGTCACCTTGACCGGCATTCCCTTGCGTCATCGCTTGCTTTCTGGTGATTGCCGGATCATACACCTGGATCTGCTTGTCCCAACGGCCAGAGGTCACACTTCTGGCATGCCAGGCGCTTGGATGCGGGGACAAGGCTTGGCCCCTTGACCTCGCGCCGGCACCTCCCACCGACACAATGTACTGCGATGCGCCGGCACCTGGATTTGCCTTCTTAAAGGCCTCCTGCTGCTTGCTAGCTTCAGACAAAAGTTGGTTAAGCCGGGCTTGCTGCTCACGCAGTGCTTCGCCGGATAAACTAGATAATTCCTTAGCTACTTCTGCTGCTGCTCTAAGGTTCTTTACTGGTGAGCTATAGATCACCTTCGGCATAGTATAGTTGCACTATGAGTTATAGCTCTACCATCCTTACCCAATTCATTGTTTAGATCTCTACCTCTAGTTCTAACTTCCTCTATCTGGCTAGGCTAGGTTACCACAGGAGTAAAACCTTGGGCAGCCTCATACTCACGTAGTTGATGATTGAACCTTTCGCGCTCGTGCTGCATGGCCAGGGCCTCGTCGATGAGGGCCTGACGCGTCCCCTCTAGGACTTCCTTCGCTTGCTCCGGATCATCGCCGGACTGCACTGGCTCCAGAAGCCGGTTGATGATGGGAATGAGGGGCTGGCCCCTAGCCGGCATGCTAGAAGTGCCGGCCAGGTTCTCTGGCCTCTCCAGCGGTGGACGCGCTATTCTCTTCACCTTCTCCTTCTCCAGAGGAACATCTGCAGCTGCCGCTCCTTTGCCGGCGCCATCTAGCGGCGGCATGGCAGTGCCGGCCATCATCACCTCTACCGACTCTACTGGGCGAGCGCTACGCCCAGCGCGAGTTAGCAGATGCGACGGAGGATCTGCCGCTACCAGCACCTGCTCCGGATACCAGCAAACACTCTCAGTCCCCACGTACACCTCGTGGGAACCGAGAGACATGATCCGGCCATTAATACGGAAAGGCCGGCCGCCGAGACACCCGGCATTGTCGGAGATGAAGCTGAGCGAGCCTAGCCTCTGGACGAGGCCAGAGACCACGCGCACTCCTGACGATGCTATCACAGATCCCGTCCAAATGAAGACTCCGCCCAGCACATCGATCTGCCCCACGGTGGGCGCCAAATGTTGTCGTGGTGAAACAACATATGCCATGGGATGGCTTAAGTGGGGGCTGAACTAGGTGCTGGAGGATTCGGGAGAGGGAAGCGTGCTAAGAAGCACGACAGAAAGGAACACACGATCTACCCAGGTTCGGGGCTCTCGTAAGGATATAACACCCCTACTCCTGCACTACTGTTTGTATAAATGGATTGATGGAGTGTACAACAATGGTGCTTCCAAGCTCTCTGTGAGAGGAGGAAGATGAACTATGAACTGAGAGACTACTAAGTGACCAACCCCTGGCTAGGGCTCCCTGCGCCACCTTATATAGTGGTGGCCAGGGTTACAACGGTCATCTACAAGCAGATGACACTGACTACAGTCCAAATAAGACAAGGTGACGATGGCTGCCACCCTTGACTTTGCCCCTAATTGCTCTCGATGGGACACAGCATCCCTGTACCTTGTACTTGCTTCGACTGTGACCTTACCACTGTGAGGTAAGGACTGTGCACCCTGTCATCATGATCTTCCTCCATACTTGGAAGGTTCTCTCCTTGATTGTAGGGATGGGACACTCTAGTTGACTTCTATATCCCGGATATAACCGTTGGTCATATCCCGGACCTGTATGCCAGACCTCCAACCCCTGGTTAGGTAATCCAGCCCCCCCTGTTCTTGCATAACATACCAACTTGGTTAGGCCGGCATATTTATATATATGCCGGCATACCTCATCATGTATCCCGGCTATGCCGACATATCTGAATACTCGCCGGAATACTGCTTATATGTCGGCCTGGCCGATACTCCTTTATGCTGGCCAGGCCCAATCTTGGTCAACCATCATAGAGTCAACCACTTATCTCATGCATTTCTTATCTCTTGACCCTACCGGGGGCCATCCCCCCGATAGCCCCCGAGGCTATAGTCAAAACATTTTGAGTATAGGCTCAGAAGTATTAGCTTCTTTTCTTGTCTCCCTTTGTCGTGACATGCACAAACAGTTTGAGATCTTCCTTCTTCTTTTTCTTTTCATCGGGTGCGCGACCAACGCTCCCGATGGGAGTAGCCCCCGAGGCTATGGTCAGGTTCTTTTGGAGGCGATCATAGGCTCAAAAAATTTCTTCGACTTGTATTTCTTAGACTTGGCTTGTATGTATAAACTTGTGCATACCCGAAGTATGATGTCATTGATATGATTATTTTCTCCAATGATTTGATGGGACGCTGGCCATTGCACATAGGCAGCGTGGTAATTTCCTAAAATTTCCACCCATTAGTGGGCTTGCCGCTTTCGCTTCGCATGCCACGTCGCAACCCATGTTCCTTCCTGTGGAAGCTTTATTTAAGGAGAAACCCTTTTCACTTTTACTATTTACCAGTTCATTGCTCCTCCTCTGCCACCACTGCTTCTTCTTCCTTGCGCTTGCCTTTCTCCCAGCCCCTAGCACCTCGCCATTGCATGCCCATCAAGTGTGTTGCACACCGATCAAGGATGGTGAAAAAGGGGATGATGCGTCTCAAACGTATCTATAATTTTTGATGCTCCATGCTTGTTTACACACCATTTGCTTTGTGTTTTGTTACACTTCGTGGCATTTTTATGCATTTTCCAGAACTAACCTATTAACGAGATGCCACAGTGCCAGTTCCCTGTTTTCTGCTATTTTTGTGTTTCAGAAAAGTTACACAGGAAATATTCTCGGAATTGGACGAAACAAAAGCCAAACCTTCTATTTTTCCCGAAGCATCACGAAGTCCGAAGATGAGACGGAGGGGGGCCAGGAGCCAGGCTCACCCTAGGGTGGCGCGGCCTACCCCTGGCCCATGCCACCAGGTGGTGAGACCACCTGGTCCACCTCCTGACGCTACCCTTTCGCCTATATATTCCCCTCGACGGGAAAACCCTAAGGGACGGATCGCTTTTCCTCGAAACATACTGCAAGCGGCCACCGTCGCCGTCGCGAGATCGGGAGGATCCAGGAGCTCTTCCCGGCACCCTGCCGGAGAGTGGAATCCCCGCCGGAGGCCTTCTCCACCACCATGGTCGCCTTCGGAGTTATGTGTGAGTAGTCTACCTTGGACTACGGGTCCATAGCAGTAGCTAGATGGTCGTCTTCTCCACCATGTGCTTCATGTTTAGATCTTGTGAGCTGCCCTACATGATCAAGATCATCTTTATGTAATTCTACATGTTGTGTTTGTTGGGATCCTTGGTACTATGTCAAGTTGATGTGCTGAAATATTATCTTATGTTATCTCTATGTTATTTATGATCTTGCATGCTCTCCATTGCTAGTAGATATCTTGACCGAGTAGATGCTTGTGACTCCAAGAGGAGTATTTATGCTCGATAGTTGGGTTCATGCCTCTAGTAATCTGGGGGAGTGACAGAAACCTCTACGGTTGTAGATGTGTTGTTGCCACTAGGGAGAAAACAACATTCTTGTGTCCAAGGACATTTGCTTTGTTTACTTTACACACTTTGCTTAATGCAATTATCCGTTGTTCGCAACTTAATACCCAATGTTTGCTCGGACGACATTCGGAGGGTGGATTATTAGTCATAGATGCAGTTGGATTACGGTCTATGTATTTTGTCATAATGCCCAGAGTGAATCTCATAGTAATCCTCATGACATATGTACGTTATCTTTACTCTATTAGTTGCCCAACTGTAATTTGTTTACCCAGCATGTTGTTATTTATCTTATGGAGAGACACCACTAGTGAGCTGTGGACCCCGGTCCAATTTCCTTTACATTGCTATTACTGTTTACTATTTACTTGCGTATTTACATTCCCGCATACTATTACCTTTTACCACTCGATATGCTCAATCCTTTGTTTACAGTAAACCGGTGAGATTGACAACCTCATCGTAAGTTGGGAGCAAAGTTCTTGGTTGTGTTGTGTGCAGGTTCCACGTTGCTGCTGGTGCAAAGCAAAGCCCTGGACGAGGCGCCTTATAAATTGTCCGGAGCTGTCGTGAAGCTAGCAGACATCACCTTCTGAAGTTTGGCTTTCTCCTACTGGTTCGATAAACCTTGGTTTCACAACTGAGGGAAGACTTGCTGCTGTGCTCATCATACCTTCCTCTTGGGTTCCCAACGGGTGTAATCTTATGCCATCAGGGGACGCAGAAGCAATCTTTGGGCTGGATTCCCTCCGATTTTGATGATGTGGATCTGAAGAAAGCGAAGAGAGAAGGATTTCTATCCGAATCTGTGGAGATCGTCTTCCCCATCACCGAGGCTATCCCTTCACCGTCGGCAGGATTCTGGGTGATGTTCCTCGCTTTCCTCCTCCATGGTTTCTCCCTTCCTGCCCATGAATTTCTTCGTGGGCTTCTGTTTGTGTACTGCGTGCAGCTACATCAGCTCATGCCAAATTCTCTGCTTCACATTGCTTGCTTTATCACTTTATGTGAAGCATGTTTGGGCATTGACCCCCACTGGGTCCTTTGGAAATACCTCTTTTGCTTGCGCCTTAGTGGTTCCAAAGGCGAAATTCCTGAGCTTGGTGGTGCCATCGATTCTATGCAATTAGAATCGCAATATCTTGATTTCAAAATGGCCCAGTCAGTTCAAGGTTGGAGGCACAAGTGGTTCTATATCAAGGACCAAAAATCGGCTGAATCCGATAAATATGGGCTTGCCCCATTTGATGCCAGCAAAATCTTGACAAAATTGACTACATGGGATACTCTTCTCTCTGATGCTGAAGTTGAAAGTATCAAGCCCTTGTTGGCTCGTATCCAGGAGCTCAAAAATGCAGCGGGGAAGGAGCTGACAGAACACAACTTATAGTATTTTTCCTTCATTGACGTATTCAACCGCTGCAAGCTAGAGTTTCCAAATTATGGAGTTACTCCTTCTCAAATGATCCTTCTCGAGTGTCTCCAAAGGATCCAGAGAAAAAGAATCTCGAGAAGAGGGTGAGATCATTGACTACCCTTACTGCCAAAATAGCAGTTCCTGCCTGTCTAGCTGTTGCCTTCGACTCCACTCATCCTTTGCCACAGGTACGCGATTTATAACTCGAAGAAATATTTTATTCTCCTTCCTTTTCTTAATATGTATTGCTTATGCTCTATACTCGTAATTTTTGTAGGATCACCAATTTCTAGCTTCATGCCCTCCTCTTCCCGAGGAAGGGCCCATCAATGCTGAAGTCGCTCATGCTAACTCTGAAGCCCTCGAGGCTTGTGAGAACCAAGATGGGGATGAAGCCGAGGGTTCTCTGGAGGGAACTGACTCCACTTTATCACCTCGCCTAGCTGAATCTGAAGCTCGGGGTCCAGAGAAGAAGTGGAAATGCCTGGAAGATTTGGCTTCCTTGGGTATGTCTAAGCCAAAAGATGTACCGTAGGAGCAAATAGCTTCCAAGGATTATGTCCCTTCTATGTTTGACTTACTTGACTCATTAGTTACTTGGCTTTTGTTTTCCAACTTTTCCTTATTTTAGGCTTCTCATGTTCTTGAACTTGAATGTTTTTCTGTAGCAATGACAATAAGCCGAAGAAAACCACCACTGTGGTTCTTCCTTTGACAACTTCTACTACTCTGATAGGGGTCTCTCAGGAAGAGACTATGGTGGAAAATCCATCACAGGACATCCTTGAAAAAATTGTTGGTGCGCCACCCACAAAACGCCGCAAGAAGACAACGCATTCGGCGTCTGTTTCTCTTGAGGCGCACCAACCTCTTTCTTCTTCTGATAATGTAAGAACAACTTTTTGTCTTCTAATCTTTTGTTTTTGCATTTGATGTACTTATATAGTTTTGCTCTGCAGCCTTTGATGCAGAGATTTTTGTCTCTTGGCACTGATTGTATTAGGATCCAGAAAGATGCTGATGAATCCAAAGGTATCTTCCCTTGCTTCCATTGCTCTCATGCTATATTCTTGTACTAATTTCCTTTTGCTTGAACCTTTTATATATCACCTCCTTATTTACAATCGCTCTAGCCGAAGCTCTTGCTCGAGTGGCTTCTTTAAAAGCCGAATTGAAAATCACTTCTAAAGCCCTCAAGGATGCTAACGCTGCCAAAACTTCTGCTAAAAAGGCCGCTAAGGCAGCAGAGGCCCGGGTTAGCAAGGCTGAGAAGGCTTTGGCTGAAGTTTCCAAGAAGCAGGCTACTCGCGAAGGAGCTGTTGTAGAATGACTTGACGCAATGGTCGCATCTATTGGCAGTAAGTTCTTTGGCTTGCCTTTATATCCTGCTACACTTGTACTGTCGACATGCTTCTATTGGCTAACTTGTATTTTCATGATGCAGTAGAGCAACTTGGAGAGGTTATGAAACTTCACCTTGAATGTGCCAAAGATCCTTTGCTGGACTCGGTTGTTGTCTTGGAGTCGAACTAGAGGATTGTTCGAGATATCCTCCAGTGGACTCGCCATGTACTTCCTCGCCTGTTTGTCAGGTTATTTCCGAAGAAGAAGGATGAGCTACCTGTCGGAAATCTCAGGAAGCTGGTCAAAGCATTCGATACCTTAGAAGACCCCGTGCTTCAGTTGAAGCTTTCATCAGTGAAATGAGGTGTCGAAGGAACGATCGCTCTGACCCAGTCGCATGGCGAGGAGGTGGATTGGGAGAAGGTGGGCTCCTCTTATGCTCGACCCCCATCAGAGATGAAGGAGTTCTTTAAGAAGGCGAAGGAGTACGTGCCCAAACTCGTGTCTCTGATTCTTCCTGCGCCAGCGCCCTCGGCTTCTGCGCCTTCAGCTTTCACGCCTTCATCGAGTACACCTGCTCCTACAGACCCCGCTTCTGCTGAGGTGGTGTAGACTTTTGCCTGCCCTCTTAGATAGTTCTCTGTGCAATTCTCCTTTTGCTGTAACCCAAAACATTGTTCTTTGATAGTGTTTTGTCCAGTGTTTTGGAAATTCTTTGTACTATGATTTATGACTTTTAGCATGTCTCGCATTTGAAGTTATCCTATTCTATTTTGTCTAGCGTTATTCTAAGGTCGAAATGCCTGAGCTTGAGCGTGGCTCATTGCCCATGAATATAGCAGACTCTGAGGTTCCATCTGGACATGATTCACCGGATTGTTGTGCTGAGCATCTGTCAAGGATTGCGGATCTTGAAGGTCGGCTATCCCTATTGAAACGGCAGGCTAAAACTGCCATGGATCAAGCTGGGAAATCTTTTGGCTTACTAAAGAAGGTGTCCTCTCTTGAGAGTCAGATGTCTGTCCTGGTGGCAAAGATTGTCCAACTCGAAGAATGTGATGCTTTCATTATTGAGATCATCAAGTCAGCATGCAAGCAACTGCATGTAAGCTGCTTGGAGCCCCCGAGTGTCTTTTGTTGCTACTTTTGGTTCGATATATCTTGACCTCGTGCTTCACAAGTATTTGCTTGGACCCTGTTGCAAAAAATTGTCAAGTTTCTGAGCGAGTCACAGCTCTTGAGAGGGTATCTTTGGATACCAATACCTTCTGGGTTGATGCTCATCGCCGTGGTGCCATTGTTCTTTTGCAGGATCGCGTTCGCCATGTCGGAGAGTCTGTTGATGGTTGTCAGAAATCTTTGACAACCATATTTTCCGTTATTCTTCCCAGGAATCCTCCTCCTGAGAATTTTCGCCAGCTACTCGAAGTTTTTAGGACGAGTTGGCGTATTCATTGACTTATAGAGCTTAATTTGATAGCTGGTGCCAATTTTGCTCTTGGCTGGGTATGAAAGTGGCATCGAAAGCTAAATTTTAGTACTATGTCTCTGGGTTTGCCTCTTCCACAAATATCCAGATCTGTGGCAATGCAAATTCATATGGATGCTATGCTTCAGCCTGCAAGAAGGACAATCACGAAGCTACTTGAAGCCGATGCTAATTTATTTCGTGAGTATCATTACTTGAACCCAATCCTAGTTGATTCGTCAGATCAAGTGGAGTTGTAGCCAAGAATTTGCTCATTGTAACTTGCTTTCTCTATTTTCGTGAGCGCGAGAGTTTTAGCTATTCTTATTTTGTTACCAGAACATTATACTAAGGGCGTTGCGTTGTTGTATATTGTGTGTTTATCGCAATTTTATGGTATTTTCCGCATACTAAATGTAAAGATACATAGGGGTGGCCCAAGGGACCCAACCGATGGCCTGTGTTCTGGGTCCAGAGGGTCTTTTCCCTTATAACTCATGGCTGAATAGCCTTATTTTACTAACTCTACTATCTATTTGCCTTGAGAGGGTTTCTTCCCCTAGTGGCAGGAGACGCTGATCCGTTCGTTGTAGATTTGCCCGGGTTCTCCTCTTGGACTCATGGTTTTTTTCGCTTCTGGCTCGGTGATGCCTTCTTTGTTTCGTTCGGGTTGCTTTGTAGCCGCTGCGATCTCCTTGTCAGTTTTTCCTTTGAGCTGTCCATATTCGGCTATCATTCCAAATGTTTGCGCCATTTTGTGGAACTCCTTGTCGCATATATCTGAGAGCTCAAAGCTTCCTTTTACTGTGATTCCTCTAGGTCCTGGCATTTTGATGCCTGGTTGATGACCAGCCCGTTGGGAACCCCAAGAGGAAGGTGTGATAAATATAGCAGCAAGGTTTTCCCTCAGTTAAGAAACCAAGGTATGTCGATCAGGAGAGGAGAGACAAATGACTGAAGGTGATGCTTGGTAGCCTAGTGACACTCCAACAAGGGCACCGTTTCACGATAAAACGAGTTAGCGCGTCTTCAGCTAGTAGCAACGTGGAACCTGCACACAACACAACCAAATACTTTGTTCCCAACTTATGATGAGGTTGTCAATCTCACCGGTTTGCTTGAAACAAAGGGTATGAGCGTATCGAGTGGAAAGTGATAATAGTATACGAGTAAAGTAAGCAGTGCGATTAAAGTAAACAGGTGATAGCAATATAAAGGAAATAGGACCAGGGTCCACAGTTCACTAGTGGTGTCTCTCCATAAGATAAAATAACACATGCTGGGTAAACAAATTACAGTTGGGCAATTGATAGAATAAAGACAATGTGCATATGATGAGAGGATCACTATGAGATTTACTCTAGGCATTACAACAAAATACATAGACCGCCATCCAACTGCATCTATGACTAATAATCCACTCTCGGGGATATCATCCGAACACCCCATGAGTATTAAGTTGCGAACAACAGATAACTGCATTAAGCAAAGTGTGTAATGTAAACAAAGCATATGCCCTTGAGCATATGAATGTTGTTTTCCCCCTAGTAGCAACAGCACATCTACAACCTTAGAGGTTTCTGTCACTCCCCCAGATTAAATAGAGGCATGAGCCCACTATCGAGCATAAATACCCCCTCTTGGAGTCACTAGCAACTACTCGGCCAAGATAGCTACTAACAACGGAGAGCATGCAAGATCATAAACAACATAGAGATAACAAAAGATAAATTTCAGTACTTCAACTCAAGCATAACACCAATATTCATTGGATCCCAACAAACAAAACATGTAGAATTACATAATGGTGATCTCAATCATGTAAGGCAGCTCATGAGATCTAAACATGAAGCACATGGTGGAGAAGACAACCATCTAGCTACTGCTATGGACCCATAGTCCAAGGTAGACTACTCACTCATCGCTCCGGAGGCAAGCATGGCGATGAAGAAGACCTCCGGTGGCGATTCCCCTCTCCGGCAGGGTGCCGGGAAGAGCATCTGGACCCTCCCGATCTTCGGGTTGATGGCGGCGGTGGATCGCGATATGTTCTCGAAAATTGATCGGGTACTTGGGTTTTTCCCGTCGGGGGGTCTTTATAGGCGAAGGGGCATTGTCAGAAGTGGACCGAGGTGGTCTCACACATAGGGGCGCGGCCCAGCCCCTGGCCGCTCCGCCCTGGTGTGAGGGCACCTCGTGGCCCCACTCCAACTCCTCTTCGGTTCTCTGGAAGCTTCGGTAAATTCCTGGGCGACTGGCTTTGGTTTCGTCCAATTCCGAGAATATTTCATGCGTAGCTTTTCTGAAACACAAAAACAGCAGAAAACAGGAAACTGCCACTGTGGCGACTTGTTAATAGGTTAGTTCCGGAAAATGCATAAAAGTGCCACGAAGTGTAATGAAACATTAGGCAAATGGTGTAAAAACAAGCATGGAGCATCAAAAATTATGGATACGTTGGAGACGTATCAGCATCCCCAAGCTTAACTCCTCCTCGTCCTCGAGTAGGTAAGTGATAACAAAAGAAATAATTTTTGAGGTGACATGCACCTACACAATCTTGATCATGTATGTAAGCGTTGTGAGCTGGGATCAAAAGAACTCAAAACATGGGCATGAAAGACATAATCTTGATAAAAGAAACTTAGCAACCATGTTATAAACATGAAAATGAACACAAACAAAAGATCATGAAAATGAAACAATGAAAGTCAAATGTGTGTTCAAATCATAAGGAAAAACATACAAATGGTTTTCAGCTTGTCCTTACTAGAGAGCAAAACATAAATGCATAGGACACCTTCAAGTTTAAGAGGGCGACTAGATATAAGTAATTTAAGAACAAGTGAAACCAACAATATGAATCAATCAATGAAAACTTTGGGACAATGCACATTATACTAAGAATGACAACTATGCTTTCTTAATGGTGCATAAAGATAGAAGGTGGTGACTCAACATAAAAGTAAAAGAAAGGCCCTTCGCAGAGGGAAGCAGTGATTGCAAGTTTTATAACCTTCAAAAATTATGGTACTTACCGGCTTTGAGCTCTCATTGCCCCCATCATAAGCATCTTGAATGGTTAAAGTTAATGCGAGAACACTTACGCTGCATATGCTTGACAAATCATAAGTTGAAAACCTCGTGTCCCGTGAATACGAGTACCCAAACCTCATGCTACTTTACTTAGAGTCCCAAGCAAGGCTCTTGTCATTGTAAGTACATACGTATCATCGAGAACTGCCAATGGGGTATCTCCGTGCCCGATGACATGGAACAAGCCCACATCAAAATGGCAGGACAAGCGGACTATGAACACCTCGACATTTCTTTTATTTACCATTTGTTTAGCTTTTTATTTTGAGATGCGTCGTCGAATGTCCACTATGGGTATTCTGCAAATTTCCACCATGAATTATGCATGGCTTAGATTGGCGGCCCAGATGTTTCCCTAACACATATACAAACTCCATGATCCCCGCAAGATTCCCAATTCATTTCACACCGCGGGCATCCATAAACAAAAGATCACGATATCAACTCAAATAAGAAGTGCAATGTTGAAAGCTTGCCCCATGACGGCATGGCTGGGCTAGTCTCCAACTTACAACTTGCAAGCATAACAACTCAACATAAGATACCACAATGTCAAATTTTTAAGAACAAGAAAAAGTAAAGTGTGCCTTCCGGTTCGTGAGAGCTTTACTGACCAATTTTCGCATAACACTGGTAAGAGTTTAATTTGAAGAGTAAATAAAAGCAAGTCAAATTTACTTAGAATAGCAAATTGCTAATAGGTATGTATGGTGGACACTTTGGCAAACTTGGTTTTTAGGAGTTGGATGCACGAGTAGAGCTCATACTCAGTACAAGGCGAGGGCTAGCAAAAGACTGGGAGCGACCAACTAAGAGAGCAATAATGGCCATAATCATGCAAAGTGACAAAGCGACATTAAAAGAAGCATAAGATGGCATCAAAAGTCAAAAACTAAATGATCATAGAGGCTATTGGCGACTTTGTAAGAGTCTAACATGTGTGAGCATGCGCCAAGTCAACCCAAATAAAGCATCAAGGAGAAAACCAAAATAATGCTTCCAAACGATAAAAACAACGCATGATTCTTTCAAAGGCTCATTAAGCAATCTCAGTTATTTGAGACAAGTCATGCTACAGCAAAACCACTAAGCATACTATCAAAAAGACATCAAGCACGACATGCAAAATCCTAAGCCGCGGTCTACACAAGCTTCTTCTTGTACCACTTTTTTGCATAAAGCTTTTTCTCTTTTCCAACACCATTCAAACTTTTTATAAACACCTCTTTTGATGAAAACCAATAAAGATCAGAGGAAAAAATACACCTTGATGAAAAGATATAACAAGATCTGAACACAAATCAAGGCAAAAAAACAAAAGCTAAACGCAGTTCTAGAAAAAGAAGAACACTCGATCAAGTCCGTTTTTCACTCTACCGTTCAACGAGTGTTCTTGGCAAATGAAAAGCAAGATAACTTCTCCAAAAGAAATTTGTTGGGGTCCAACCATTTATTGCAGCAAACAAAACTAAACTAAGCTGAAAACTAAAAACAACTGACGCTCCAAGAAAAATGCATAATGCATGAAGCAATAAAAATATAGTGTCTCGAAAGGTGACCTGATTTTTGTCGATGAAGAAGGGGTGCCTCGGGGGCATCCCCAAGCTTTGACACTTGTACTTCTTGGATATTTCTTGGGGTGATGCATGGGCATCCCGAAGCTTAAGCTTTTGTCCATTCTTCAACTCATCTCATCACTCTCCGATCCCTACACTTGAAAACTTCTTTCATACAAAACTAAACACAAATCTATTAGCAACATTAGTTTAAGCATAACATATAATCAACCCTCTTTTGCTTCAGGTTTCAATCTAAAACCACCACATATAAAGCATATACTACTGTAGCAACTTCTGCAAAAGTTCCGTGATCAAAAGAACTTAAAAAGAAAGCGATAAAGCGGCAAACACAAATATTGGCAGAAATCTGTCAAAACAGAACAGCTGATAAAGGTCGAATTTTTAAGGTGTTTTATGTTGCTCAAATCAAAAAGTGTTAAACTAATGAAAGTTTGGATATAACCTGGGGCATATGCACAAGAAATCGCAGGTCCAAAAGATATACAGAGGATTTTCACGAATTTTTACGGTGCAGCACCGAAACAGTTTCAGGACAGCAACATCCCCAAATCTTACCTCACTCAAATTAGAGGCTTCTCTTGGCACAAAAACGAAATAAAAAGGATAAGGAGAGGTTATTACAGTAGTAATAACTTATAAGACTGAAATAAAAGAAAAAGAACTGAATATAAAAACATTGGGTTATCTCCCAAGAGTGCTTTTCTTTAATGCCTTTGAGCTAGGCGCAGAAAATTGCGAATTAAGTATTTTTAGAAGAGGCATTAAGATCCATTGAAGAGGTCTTCTCAATAAGGCATTGTATTTCATCCACATAAGTTTTCGAAGACCCTTTGTGATCACGCTTTGGTTCACTCAAATCACTAAAAAGATTTTTGGGACAAATCCAATCAAAATTATTTTCAAAGGCTTCATAGAATCCCAAAAGCTTGCTAGGTATAGGTATTTTGGTTCCTTCATTGTTTGTACTAACAATCTTTATAGGTGAACCGAGTTTATTAAAACGCTTAAGAACTTTCCTAGCTTCAATGGCAACATCTTTAAATTCTAAGCGCAAAGTTTCCAAGATAAAGGCTTTCTTTTCAGGATCCTCAATTTCATGAAGCTTAAGGAACATATGTTGCATAAAAGGATTAAGGCTAGCAAACCTAGCTTCCAACATGTGAATTAAATAAGCAGAAGCAACTTCAATACTAGGAGCAAGCTCAACCAAAGATTTTTCCTCAACTTCTTTGTGCATACTAATATGATTAAAGAATTCCTCAATGTTATCTTTCCCAATAATTGAACCACTACCTACTGAGAGGTCCTCCAGAACGTACTTAGGGAACAACATAATGAACTAAAGTAAAGAAATAACAACTACCAAGGATTCTATTTTTTTGGGTTTTTGATAAAATGATGCAAGTAAAAATAAATAAAGTAAAGCAAAACTTAAAACAAAGTAAAGGATGTGCGTGTGAAAAACTCCCCTCGCAGAAGTCTTCTACTTCCTCCCCGGCAACGGCGCCAGAAAAGATCTTGATGCCTGGTTGATGACCAGCCCATTGGGAACCCCAAGAGGAAGGTGTGATGAATATAGCAGCAAGGTTTTCCCTCAGTTAAGAAACCAAGGTATGTCGATCAGGAGAGGAGAGACAAATGACTGAAGGTGATGCTTGGTAGCCTAGTGACACTCCAACAAGGGCGCCGTTTTACGATAAAACGAGTTAGCGCATCTTCAGCTAGTAGCAACATGGAACCTGCACACAACACAACCAAATACTTTGTTCCCAACTTACGATGAGGTTGTCAATCTCACCGGTTTGCTTGAAACAAAGGGTATGAGCGTATCGAGTGAAAAGTGATAATAGTATGCGAGTAAAGTAAACAGTGCGAGTAAAGTAAATAGGTGATAGCAATATAAAGGAAATAGGACCGGGGTCCACAGTTCACTAGCGGTGTCTCTCCATAAGATAAAATAACACATGCTAGGTAAACAAATTACAGTTGGGCAATTGATAGAATAAAGACAACGTGCATATGATGAGAGGATCACTATGAGATTTACTCTAGGCATTACAACAAAATACATAGACCGCCATCCAACTGCATCTATGACTAATAATCCACTCTCGGGGATATCATCCGAACACCCCATGAGTATTAAGTTGCGAACAACAGATAACTGCATTAAGCAAAGTGTGTAATGTAAACAAAGCATATGCCCTTGAGCATGTGAATGTTGTTTTCCCCCTAGTAGCAATAGCACATCTACAACCTTAGAGGTTTATGTCACTCCCCCAGATTAAATAGAGGCATGAACCCACTATCGAGCATAAATACCCCCTCTTGGAGTCACTAGCAACTACTCGGCCAAGATAGCTACTAACAACGGAGAGCATGCAAGATCATAAACAACATAGAGATAACAAAAGATAAATTTTAGTACTTCAACTCAAGCATAACACCAATATTCATCGGATCCCAACAAACCAAACATGTAGAATTACATAACGGTGATCTCAATCATATAAGGCAGCTCATGAGATCTAAACATGAAGCACATGGGGGAGAAGACAACCATCTAGCTACTGCTATGGACCCATAGTCCAAGGTAGACTACTCACTCATTGCTCCAGAGGCAAGCATGGCGATGAAGAAGACCTCCGGTGGTGATTCCCCTCTCCGGCAGGGTGACGGGAAGAGCTTCTGGACCCTCCCGATCTTTGGGTCGACGGCGGCGGCGGATCGCGATGTGTTCTGGAAAATTGATCGGGTACTTAGGATTTTCCCGTCGGGGGGTCTCTATAGGCGAAGGGGCATCGTCAGAAGTGGACCGAGGCGGTCTCACACATAGGGGGCGCGGCCCAGCCCCTGGCCGCGCCGCCCTGGAGTGAGGGCACCTCGTGGGCCCACTCCAACTCCTCTTCGGTTATCTGGAAGCTTTGGTAAATTCCTGGGCGACTGGCTTTGGTTTCGTCCAATTCCAAGAATATTTCCTGTGTAGCTTTTCTAAAACATAAAAATAGCAAAAAACAGGGAACTGGCACTGTGGCGACTTGTTAATAGGTTAGTTCCAGAAAATGCATAAAAGTGCCATGAAGTGTAATGAAACATTAGGCAAATAGTGTAAAAACAAGCATGGAGCATCAAAAATTATGGATACGTTGGAGACGTATCACATTTTGAGTACCAGGTAGGTGTAGTGAGGCACTGCCATGAAACCCGAAAATGCGGGTCGCCCATGGATCGTGTGGTATTGGGATGGCCAGTCCATGACTTTGAAGTCTAGATTCTCCTTTCTATAATTTTAGCGGTTGCCAAAGCAAACGTCGAGTGTTATTCGACCCAACGGGTAGTTCACGCTTCCTGGTACGATTCCATGGAAGGAACAGTCTGTCGGCTTGAGGAATTCTAGTGATATATGCATTGCTCGAAGTGTCTTTGCGTATATCAAGTTTATTCCACTTCCTACATCCATGAATACTCTTTCCACGTCATATCCTCCTATCTAGGCTTTGAGTACCAGAGGCCCGTTGCCTGGCTGAGGTACTGTTATTGGGTGGTCTTCTCTGTTGAATTCTATCGGCTGCTTGGACTAGTGCAGGTACTCTATAGTTACGGGAGGCAATGTTATTGCTAGGTTGACTTGCCGAGAGATGTGTTTCTCCTCTTTTGTGCGACTTCGGTACTAGTTGTATCATTGCGGTGATGTGTCCTTTGGATGGGATATATCCTCCCTCATTTTTGTTTCCTTGATTTGGCTGACCTTGTCCTTGTGCTGCTCTGTTGGTTGCTTGCTAATTTGTTGGAGGTGCATTGTTTGTATTTCTGTTGTAGCCTTGCCTCCTTAGCTCGGCTTGTTTATTTCCTGCTACTTCTTGGAGTTTTAGGAATGTCCTGCGGTCTTTCATTGCATGTCGTGACACTCTTTTGCTGTCGATGAATGTGTAGTGTATATAGCATGGCCCGTTGAGCATATCATCTGATGACTGATTGTATTCCCTTGATCCTCTTGGCTAGAATTGCTTGTTGCTACTCGAGTCTTCTCTGCTGTTGTTGCGATATCCTGAATTTCTGCGGTCATCTCATTGGTAGGTGTTTTCTTTGTACCCCATGGCTACTTGACTATGGGAGCCGTAGTTATCATATAGTTGAGGAATTTTTGCCTCTGATTGCTATACTTGTTTCCTCTGTCCTCCTCAGGTGACCGCGTCCTTTTGTTATTGCAAGCATCTTCGCCATCCGCGAATCTATTTTCTATGTCCATTAACTCTGACACTGTTTTTGGCTTGATCCGTCCCATTTCTTCGACTAGATCTGCTCGTCGCAACCCCACTGTGAAGGCATCAATTGCTCTTTCGTCTGAAACATCCACTGCGGAGTTTTTGATAATGCTCCACCGTTGTATTATGATCGAAGTGACTCGTTGCGCTGCTGCATGCAAGCTTTGACTTCTTCTATTGATGTTGGTCGCTTGTAAGTCAAATTAAAGTTGCTTGTGAACTGCCTTGTGAGTTTGTCCTAGCTTCTGATTGTTTCTCTCTCTAGCTTGCCTAACCATGACCATGTCGCGCCGGTGAGGTGGAGCTATAGACTTTGCATTGCTGTCTCTTTCGAGCCCCCTAGTATTCTTACTGCTTGTAGATAGTCTGAGAGCCATGACTGTGGCTCCTAAGATCCGTCATATTTCTGTTGATCATGGGGTAGTTTGAATCCTTTGGGTATGGGAGTGCAGCGAACTCTACGAGTAAAGCATGGTGTTCCCATCTCTTTTTCGTCGTCTTCGTAGTCGTACGCTTTCCTAGGAGACTTGGATCTTTGGGTTCCTCCATGCCTTGGGCTGTTGTAGCATTTTGGTGACGGTGACCTGGATCATCGACTCCTGCTCCTGTGCCGAGGACTGTTATGATGGCATGGTGACCTAGGTTTGTGTGTACCTTCATTGCGACGTGTTTCCTCTTCTTTGGCTGTCAACTTGTTTCCTACTAATCTTAATCCTTCCAATGTTGCCCGATGCATGTGTTCTCTTGGGTCCCCTAGGTTTGGCTGCGTAGTGAATAGATATGCTTGTGCTACTACCAGTGCTGCTTTGGGTGTCTTTGGCATGTTGCCTTGCTCATCGACTGATAAGAAAGATGAGTTGAGGTTTCTGGAGAGATTTCTTCTATCTGAATGCTCGAGATTCTCCACTCACGAGCTGACGAGGGTTAGCTCGGCAAATGTCCTAGATGAAGGACTTAGGATTGGGGAAAAAGCGACAACTAGAGATTCCAGGATCGAGATTGGCACACGACGTACCCAGGATCACATCCCCTCGGTGGAGGATCGCTACATCCTGCTAGCAATCTAGTATATGATCACAATAGTGTTTACATGGGGCCGCCGTAGGCGGAGTTGTGTATCTAATCTATGTCTAATCTATCTTGTATGCTATGAGATCTCTCGATGTCTAAGTTGTAAGTTTTTCCTCTAGGGGCGCCCCTGCCTGGCTTTATATATGCAACCAGGCTAAGGTTTACAAGTGTCCTAGTCGAATACGGATTAGAACCTTCCTTCTTCATCTCCAAGTCATCTTCGAGTCCTTGTACTTGTCCACCTCCATAATGGGTTGGACCCGGTATACTAATCCGTGGGTACCCAAAGGGCATATCCATGTCAGTAGCCCCCAAGACTCCTTGAGTTGAAAACTCGGGTTGAGTCTCCAAAACTTCAACTTCATATGTCTTTGATTTCTTCAACTTCATATATCTTTGACTTCTTCAATCTTTGGCTTCATATATATTCAACTTCAATCTTTGATTTCTTCAAACTTTGATTTCTTCAATCTTCGACTTAATGCAATGGCCGGAATCGTCAAGTTCTTGAACTCCCGCTCCCGATGAGAGTAAATTTTTTAGTCAATGTTTCTGGTGCTTGCCACCGATAATGAACTCGAAATTTTCTTCCTTGTTCTTCATTGATGACCTTCTCGAAATAATTCTTCATCGGGTGCGCGACCAGCGCTCCCGATGGGAGTAGCCCCCGAGGCTATGGTCGGGTACTTGTAGTCGATCATAGGCTCCAATTTTCTTGTTCTTCTCTTCTTGTCGAATTCTTTCTCGAAATTGATTTTCTATCGGGTGCGCGGCCAGCGCTCCCGATGGGAGTAGCCCCCAAGTCTATGTTCAGATACTTGTAGCCGGGCATAGACCCAAGTTATACTACTCGAAGAAGTTTGACTCCTGTTAATGATTTGGATGAATTTGTCTACTCCTGCAGAAAATATGAAGAGTTGTGAAATACTTTGTAAATTTAAGAAACATTGTGCTTGCAGATTGCAATGAGGATGCAATATGTAAAATGTAAATCAGAGTTTTTTGTATAATTTATTGATCATACGTGAGACCCTTTCGTTAGCCTGATTCACTCGTGGCTCGATCAGCTACTCAGGTCAAGATGTAATTTGATGCGTTTGCCGCATTTGAATTTCAAGATGTAGTTTACTTGCTAAGCCTTTTCGTTAGCCTGACGCCCAAGGTTTATGCCTTGCCAACCTGTTAGTCGAGCTTCTACGACCGTAAACAGAATTGTCAAGGATTCAACAAGGAACGCCAGCTACTAGGGCTTTCGCAATTTTTCGAAGTCAATGATATGCAAGATGATTTTTCATGGCGGAGCCCCCGAGTGTTGGGTACGGAAAAAGTAAATAATAATCGACTCTTGGAAGAGGAAAACTTAGCTTTTATCGGGTGCGGCGTGGTCGGCGCGGCATAGTCGACGATGACGTAGTCGAGTTGTTGTCATAGAATCACAATCACTGATCGGAGGCGAAGCTGTTGTTGAGCCCCCGAGCGTTGTTGGGATCATCATGTTGCTGATGCCGACGAAATCGTAGGTCTTGAGGGTGATTTTTCCGCACTCTAAGGCGAGTTGATCTCGAGCCCCCGAGCATTGCCGATAGTTTGCACGAGTGCACGATGACGAGCCCCCGAGCATGGCAAGCCGCAGTCGATGATGTTGAAGATGAAGTTGTCAAAATATTTTTTTCTCTGAGTTGTCCAAGCAAATCGCCAGCACGATATATGGCTACATCATCATGCTTGATCTCCTTTTTCTTTTGATTATCTTCACGTAAAGTAGTAGTTTCACCAAGCTGAGCCAATCTCCAATTTTTTTCCTTTAAACTTGTCCGTCATTGATTTGCCCAGGCTAAAAACTATCACGGGTATACCGCATGATCCTTGGGAGACTCGTTCAGCACAGCGCATCCAGCCGATCTGTACGAAGGACTCAAGCCATGCCTGTTATGTCTTCTGCTGTTTGTATATGACGTGTTGCTGCATGCTTCGTGCATAGCTTTGCTTGCTGCGCTTACTGATTCCCTCCTTTTCCTTATTTTGTTTTTCTCTTTTGCCAACTGTCTTGCTTATCAATGTAAGGCGTAGTGGTAACCTGAAAGTACATCTTTGCTTGCATCTACTGGGATGGCTGCGCCATTGTTGATTGCTGCTTTGATTATGTTCCACTCATCAGGTGATAGTCAAACTTTTACTCTGGTTGCCAAGGAATCCGCGGTATCTCCTTCTGCCAAGTGGTTTGCTCCTCTAGTTATATTTGTTGGGTTGAGTACTGGATTGTTGTTGTCATCGAACTCTTCTGAGTTGTCTCCTATGATTGCGAACACCTGGTACTGGTGGTTGATTTTGCTGCTGAAACTTGAGAAGATTGTTTGGTCATCTTCATGAAGTTCTAATCCTGTTTTCCACGTATCTGTGGACTTGTCTGAGGTGCTGCTATGGCAGATCATGAATTCTCCCAATGGCTCTCCTAAGTCGAGGTTATCCATGATTTCATCGAGTTCTTCAGTTGCGTCTCCTATATTCTCCGTCGGTGTGAAGCTGACCGGCGAGTTTACCTTGCTGGAAGAGACAACCGATGATTCTAACATCGCTACGGATGCAGTTTTCTCTGCCGACGAACCCGATTTCATCGGATCTGAGAGGCGAGTTGTTCCCAGAGATCCAACGCGAAAGTTGAGGCTTCTGATCGTCAAATCCATCTCCTAATTTCTATCGACTTTCGAGTTGCTGCTGGCTGAAGGCGAAAAAGCCTTCAAATTCATGATTCCAACGCCCGCGGTCCCCATGGTCGGTGCCAATTGACGAGGTTTAACTCGGCAAATGTCCTAGATGAAGGACTTAGGATCGGGGGAAGAGGGCGTTGGATGAACTCGGAGGTAAAAGATCAGACAAACTAGGCGAAACGTGATGCGTGGTGAGAATAAGCTAGTAATCAATTGTCTCAATCTCAATCTGTCCCTGGCCAGCCTCTCCTGGCCCCTATATATAGGTGGCCAGGTCTTGAGGATCCGGTCGGGTTCAATACAATTTATAATGTCTGTATACGATATCATCTTGTATTTCAATTACATCTACCCTTGGGCCTAACTCTCGGGCCCCAGGAGTACTAAGATAACGGGCCATAATAGTTGTACCCTTGTTACCGAGTTTCCCTCATGGGGAAAATTTACTCTTGCTACAACACTCTGCACTTGGAGTCCCAACATGGCCCACTTGCTTAGTGTCATCACCATGCAATGTTGACATGAAAATGTCCATTTCATTTAGCTCCTAATTATCACCACATTTTTCAACACAATCCATCAAAGATAGGCTTTTTGGTATGATGGGTGTGAGAGGAGGTGATACCTTTGTAGCGTGAGCCATGAGACAAGTTGCATTGTGGTTGGTGCGCTTGGATTCATTTGCGGAAGCGAAGAGAGATGAGTAAGAGGTAGGTTTGGCAATGGCGATGGCGGCCATCCCTACTTCTTCACCATCACTAGCATCATCGCCGGAGGGATATTCTTCTTGAGTCACCAAGGCTCTATTTGGAATGGCTCTCTTCTTGTCGGAGTTCCTTGGAGGATAGGACTTGGGCTTCATCTCCTAGCAGACTATGATCCTCCACTCTCTCATATGGGCACTCGGCAATAAAGTGGTTTTGGTTTCCACAATTATAGCAAGTTCTCACTCTACTTGTGACCTTTGGCTTGGAGGGACTAGTTTACTTCCACTTCTTCATGAATTCCCTTTGAGCTAGAGCCATGTGCTCGGTTGAGCATACTTCATATCCTCAGGACTTCCTTCAATCATTTCTTCTACCATCTCCACACTTGCTTCTTCATGATGAGATACCTTGGCCTTCAATGCAAGATTTGGAGCACGAACACCACGAGCACGGGCAATAGCATCATCCGCATTCTTCTCGGCAATCCTTATAGCAACAATCTCTTGCAAGATGTATGTGCGGTCATTTTCCTATAGCCCACATTTCCCTTGATTTAGTTCATTATATCCTTCATGAAAGGCAAGATGGCTTGAACGAACTTCCTCTTCATCCATCTCCAATCACATTGAGTAGCTCCAAGGTCAATCAACTTCACTTGAAGAGCCGAGAGACGCCTATGGAGTTCTTGAGGGTCTTCACCATCAAGCATGGACAAGTTATCCGCCTCATTGTTTGCTTCATCAAACTTGGACTCTTGAATGCTTGCATTCCCAATGAATAAATCCGGGAGATCATCCCAAGCTTCTTTGGTGGAGGATATGGATCGAACAAATGCCTTGTCCTTCTCGGAGAGAGACATGTGGATGAGGTGCAAAGCGGAAGCGTTGAGTTGCTTGTCAATAAGCTCCCATGCAAGCAAATTGTTCAAGTCCTTGGAAGTTGGGTTAAAGCCCTGCTCAATGATCCTCCGTAGCTCAATACAGACAAATTTAATGTGAGAGCACATGTTATCTTGCCAATTGGCAAAGCTAGAAGCATAAAGTGGTGGCGGAGGACCACAAGAGGCTAAGTGTGGCATTTGGATGTGCCTCCCAGAGACATAGCTCGTAGGGTGTGGCACCTCCGAGTGTTGTCCCCTAGGCGTGGTGCCCTTCTTGGCGGTGTCCTAGTCACCCTCACCTTCACTCACCTTCTCCGGATCCTCCTCGGGGGACTTATCCTTGTTCAAGGCATCGCCTTTGTCCGAGGTGTCAACCAGAGTAGGAGGGGTGGTGCTATAAGTAGCACTAGAG
>QXEO01001106.1:0-20522 GCA_007115705.1 Dactylis glomerata | reverse complement strand
ACGCACAACATCACGCCGAGGCTGGCATGGGTGATGAAGAAGGCCTCCGGTGGTGATTCCCCGTCCGGCAGGGTTCCGGGAAGAGCTTTTAGACCCTCCCGATCTCGCTTCGACGACGGCGGCGGCTTGCAGTATGTTTTCTGGAAAATTGATCAGGTCCATAGGGTTTTCTCGCCGAGGAGAATATAGCGGAAGGGCGGCGTCAGGATGTGGGCCAGGTGGCCCCACCACCTGGTGGCGCGGCCAGGGGCTGGGCCGCACCACCCTATGGTGTGGCTGGCCTTGGCTCCCCTCCATCTCTACATTGGACTCCGTCTCGTGTCGGGAAAAATAGGAACTTCGGCTTTTGTTTCGTCCAATTCCGAGAATATTTGCTGTGTACTTTTGTAAAACACGAAAACAGCAGAAAACAGAGAACTGACACTGTGGCATCTCGCTAATAGGTTAGTTCCGGAAAATGCATAAAAATGCCACAAAGTGTAACAAAACACAAAGCAAATGGTGCATAAACAAGCATGGAGCATCAAAAATTATAGATACGTTTGAGACGTATCAAGCATCCCCAAAAATTTTGGTACATGTACAGTACAATAGAATGTCCATTCGCAAAAAAAATTCTACAATTTTAATATGTTAAAAAAAATTATACGGTATCAAACAAATCTCAAACTATTTTTTTAGACATTCTAGTTTTAATGCTCCAGTGATCTGTAAAGTTTCAAGTTCAAATGTTTTTTTATAAGAGCAACAAAAAAAAAAGTTGCTACGAAGTGAAAAGAAAAGGAGCTAGTACAAATCTTGATGCAAGTATGTGTGATATAGATACGGGAAAACCACTCTCGTACACGACACTGTGATCATGCGTCAAACACGCACACACCAAACCTCTTATGTCTTACTATCTCTTAACTTACTCCCTTGCCAAAAATCCTAGCATGGCACCATCAAACGCATGCACATCAACTCTAAACAAGAATTGAATTTGAATGTGCTATTTACCTGGATCAGATCGGGTAGCTCAAATCAAAGCTCTTATTATACTTGTTGGATCCTCTCTCTGGTGCCTTTCCTTTATTTGTGAGGCGCCAACTCCTAAACCCCAGCGCACGCAGCTCTGACATGAAAAAACAAAGCCGTCGGCCATAGCAGCTCAATGAATCAGAGGAGTTAACGTAAAACAATTTAGCACCATGAAAAACACTAAGAGCGGTCGGCCCAGAACAACCTAGCAGTCGAAGAAGACGACGATTGAGGATGTGCTTGCCAGAGATGTGCTTGCGGTTGGATTTTTTCTTAGAAAAGGAGACTTTGCCCCAGCCTCTGCATCGAGGGATGCATACGGCTCTTTATTAACTTATGATAATCAGTATTAGAGTATTACATCATGGATCACTCAAAGTCGATACATGAATCAACCAGCGAAATAAGCCTGAAACTGAAAAACTCCTAAGCATCACCATGGTAATCGGAGATCAAAACGCCAGTTGCACCAGCTGTATAAATCCCGTGCAACCTCTCTAGCTGGTTGCACCCAGTAACCAAATCCTCACGTTTCTCCATTGGTTGTAGGTAGGACCACTTACGAATCCAGTGCGAAGCCAACGGAATAACCTGCATAAATGAATTAGACTTTGCATTGTTAAAAATATAGTCATTTCGGACCCTTCAAATGGCCCAAGTTAAAGCACATACACCCACTCGAATGTATGCCTTTTCTTTTTTAGGCACACCCATCAACCAATTACCAAACAAGTTCTTGATATTTTTGGTGGGGAAATGCTAAAAGTCATATGAACAATGTGCCACACTATTTTGCTAAGGGGCATTGAATAAAGAGGTGTTGAACTGTCTCCTTCTGATCACAGAAACAACATTTTTCAGTGCCTTGCCATTTCCTTTTAATCAAATTATCTTTTGTTAGTAGGACTTTGTTATTTAAGAACCACATAAAAACTCTTATTTTAAGTGGGACTTTTATTTTCCAAAGATACTTGTGAAGATACTTCGTATGGTCATCCATATAGTCTAGATACATGGACTTGACTGTGTATTGTCCTGACTTTGTTAGCCCCCGTTTAAAAACATCGTTATTAGTTGTTAACTGAACATACATCAAACGAGGATGAGGTCCATGAGCGCGAGAGGATCTCGTCGGCTGCATCGCTGCACCTGCTGTCCATGACGAAGCCGTGCAGGGCTGCTACCTCGGCGTCCGGCGGGACATCTCAAAGTACCAACCCTCCACGTCCAGAATAGCAGGTTCACGTACGCAGACTGTTCTATTTCTCCACATCTATTTTTGGATCTATTGATCAACAAACCATGCTTTTAGGGTGTGCATTGGTTTTAGGGGATGCGCTGATTGCAGTTAGTTAGAGTTCGGGGATAAGTACGTGGGATCGCATTTTAGTTGTAAATTTTCTAGAAATGTGACCCTAGGCAATCACAGCTTGTGCTTTAAGACTATATTTCATGGTGGTTCCCGTAATACAAGTTTGATACTATAACTATAAAGTTTGGCTCTAACTAGAAAATTATATGAAACATATTTTGTGAAGTACCAAGAGAGCAACATGTTTCGTTTGCGGCCAAAATTGTAAAAACGGGTTAGCATCTAGCTATAAGATTCATTAGCTGGTAGATCATAATATCTCACCATGTTCTCTCTTTGTAGAAGAAAAGATCTACAATATGTTGCCTGGCCACCTGCTACAAGAGGATTCTTTCTTGGGTTTGGCATCTCTGATAGATTGATGTAGGCATGCACTATATCGTGGTGCAGTACAGGTGGAGCAGTACATTGGTTAAGACATAGCACGATATTAATCCGGATCTCTTCCATCACTGGTTATATATGGTCCCCCCCCCCCCCCCCCACGTATAGGAGGTGGTCCAAATACTTTATCGCCGGGTGTCTCAAGCGGATCACTGAATCAAGATTTGAAAATACTTCACAAAATCGTCTAAAAATAATGCATGTCGACTCCGCGACGTGGGCTAAAAGACGAGGTGCTTGCATGTGTGAGATCCCTTCACTCGATTCCGCGCACTAGCGTAGTAATCGGATGCAATTCCAGCGTGGGAGGCAATCAACGGGCATCGCTGTGAGGATGAAGAAGAGAAAATATTTCTAGGATATAGTTTTGATTACAATTTCCTACCCATTCTCGATACACCGTGGAGGTGCTTCTCAACTGAAAAAAATATTACATTTTCCCCGATTTCTTTTATAACGCTGCCCACATTCCATATTTGTTGTTACACTAGCTCAGTCCAAGGAAGATGATATGCAACAAGGATCGATGATTTGGGGAAGTAGCATTAGCATAGACTGGAAAACATGCATGCACCCCATTTCGAAAATAGAAGTTTTTTTTACGTCAGACATTATGAATATATGGACAGATAATTAGCTGGCCTAAATAGCTATATTTCATGTAATTTTTCTTTGGTACTAAGTGTTAAGGTGTGGAGTATATGGCATTTAATAATGCGCAACTATATTGTATTTTTAAATTTTCAAACAGTAAAGTGATCCAAAACGGTGCTATTGAATCGGTGCATAGAGTTAGAGCTCGAAACACTGAGTTGATTTTTTATGAAGATTTTGTTAAATCTCAGTCCATATGTGAGATAGATCTGAATCTCGCCGATAAAAAAAAGGTGAAAAAAATCCAAGCAGTATATGATGTGTGAATTACACGATGAAACCAAAGATAAAGTCCCGTCGACTAAGAATTTTGCAGCCATCTAAGAAATATCTAATACATGTCTAAAACAATTCAATTTTATATCATCTCATACATTTCTAAAAACATAGGAAATATTCATAGAATGAAAAAAATGCAAATATATACTTCATTTACACTTTTGAGAGGTAAAATTAACTTGATGGCTAATAAATTCCATTATTTTTTGTTCTTTGAACCGACTGGTAGGATGCCTATAATTATAGTAGTAAAAGTAACTACAAGTCAGTGCATTGAAAATTATCATTGGTTATTATGGTCCCAGGTGCCCCGACCATACGTACAGGAGGTGGTCCAAGTACTTCGTCGCCGCGCCGGAGGGTCTCTAGCTGATCACTGAAGCAAGATTTGGACTCAATCAATAATAATGCATGTTCACTATCCAATGTGGGACTAAAAGAAGAGGTGTGTATGCATGCATGTCTGTTACTGAATAGATTGTTACCAAATTAAGATGCACTCATCTCTCCGGATCTAACTGTTTTTGTATTGCTCATCCATATGTGCACCCTAAGAGCATGTATTAGTTTCATTAAGCATGCTAATTGTTAAAAAATCGAAAATAGTTTGAACATAAAATGTTATATCTTCAAATATGTCACCATCCGAGCTAATTTCAAATATATCACCACCAGAGCTAATTTCAAGTTAATTTACATATGCATTTCAAATTAAAATTAGCTCTGATGGTGACATATTTGAACACATCATGAACTCATGGACGGATAATTAGCTGGCTTAAGGAGTTGTCTTTGACGTTGTTTTTAGATGGTACTAAGCGTTAAGAAGTGGTGTATAAGGCATTTAATAATGCCAACTAGATTGCATTTTTAACTTTAAATCATAAAAAAACATACAAACACAATGGATTTGAGTGATCAAAAATGGTGATATTGGATCGGTGCATAGAGTTAGATCTCGAAACACCGAGCTAATTTTTTGGGAAGATTTTGTTAAATCTCATTCCACATGCGAGATAGATCTGGATCTCGCCGATAAAAACAAAAGATGAAAAAAATTCAAGTAGTATACGATGTGTGAATCAAACGGCAAAACCCAAGACAAGTTCAATCAAGTAAGATATTTTCAGCCATCTAAGAAATATCAAATGCATGTCTAAAAACATTTCAATTTATATCATCATCAAAAATTTCTGGAAACGTAGGAAATATTCAAAGAATGAAAAATATGAAAATATATACTTCACTTACACGTTTGATAGGTAAAATTTAACTTGATTGTTACCAAATTCCTTTGTATTTATTGTTGGAACTGATTGCTACTATGCCTATAATTATAAGAGTAAAATTAATTACAAGTGAGTGCACTAAAAACAATTCATTGTTATATATGGTCCGTCACAGGTGCCCTAACCCTACGTACATGAGGTGCTCCAAGTACTTTATTGTCAGAGTGTCTCTAGCCGAGCGGTGAAGACAGATTTGGACTAATCCAATAATAATACATATTTACTCCCTGCCGTGGGACTAAAAGACGAGGTGTGTATGCATGTATGTTTGCCAGCCTGCTCCTGAATAGATTGTTACAAAATTAAAGATGCACTCATATATCCGGATCTAACTATTTGTATTATCCATCCATATATGCACCGTAAGAGCATATATTGGTGTCATTTTAGCATGCTAATTGTTAAAAATTCATTAATAGTTTGAACACCAAATGTAGTTTCTTCAGCAGACTCAAGTTAACTTACATATACACATCTTAAGGAGCAACTATACTCCTAGGAAGTATAATTTTGAAATGAGCTCTAGGGGTGACATATTTAAAGTATGTGCGTACTTTTTGCAGCTGAAATTTTTTATGCATATTGATTTTGGAAGTAGCATAGAAGAATTTTTCATGTCCAACATCATGAACCGATGGATGGATAGTTAGCTTGCTTAAAGAGCTATCTTTGACGTTATTTTTCGATGGTACTAAACATTTAGAAGTGGAGTATAGGAAATTTAATAATTCCCAACAAAATTGTATCTTTAACTTTAAATCATACAATACATTCAAACCAATGATTGGTTTGAGTGATCCAAAATGGTGATACTGGATCGGTACATAGAGTTCGAGCTCAAAACACCGTGATTTTTTATGGAGGTTTTGTTAAATCTCAGTCCACATGTGAGATAGATATGGACCTCGCCGATAAAAAATGGTCAAAAACTTTAAGGGGTATATGTGAATCAAACAGCGACCAAAAGACAAAGTTCTCTGATTAGGAATTTTTTAGCCATATAAGACATATGAAATACATGCCTAAAAACATTTCAATTTTATATCATCATCATAAATTTCTGAAAACATAGGAAATATTAAATAATTAAATAATATGAAATATATACTTCTTTTACACATTTGACAAGTAAAATTTTAACTTAATGGCTACCAAATTCCTTTTTTATTGTTAGTACCGACTGGTATTGTTTCTATAATTATAATACTAAAAGCAATTACAAGTCAGTGCATTGAAAACTATCATTTGTTATATATGGTCATGATCACAGGTTCCCCGACCCTACGTACAGGAGGTGATCCAAGTATTTTTTGTCGCCAGAGTGTCAATAGTGATCGTACTGAAGCAAGATTTGGACTCATCCAATCATAATGCATGTTCACACCCAAACGTTGGACTAAAATACAAGGTGTGCATGTATGCATGTTTGCCAGTCTGCTACTGAATAGATTGTTACCAAAATAAAGATGCACTCATCTCTCCGGATCTAATATTTTGTATTGTCCATCCATTTGTGCACCATAAGAGCATGTATTAGTTTCATTTAAGGAAGGTAATTTCAAAAAAATCGTAAATAGTTTGAACACCAAATGTAATATCTTCAACATACTTAAGTTAATTTATGTATACACTTCTTAAGGAGCAACTACTCCTAGCAAGTTTTAATTTTAAATTAGCTCTTATGGTAACATATTGGAAGAATACGTTTATTTGCGCCTCTTTTTTTGCAGCTGAAATTTTAGCTGCATGTTGATTTTGGAAGTAGGATAGAATTATTTTCTTATGTCCAACATCATGAACACATGGAAGGATAATTAGCTGGCTTAAATAGCTATATTTGACGTTATTTTTCAACGGTACTAAGCGTTAAGAAGTGGAGTATAGAACATTTAATAATGCCCAACTAAATTTAACTTTAGATAGATCTGGATCTCACCGATAAATATTAAATAAATGCCTAAAAACATTTCAAATTTTATATCATCATCATAAATTTCAGAAAACATAGGAGATATTTGAAGAACGAAAAACATGCAAATACATATTTGATAGGTAAGATTTTAACTTGATTACTACCGAACTCTTTTGTTTTTTATTGTTGGAACCGATTGGTATTATACCTATAATTATAGTAGTAAAAGTAATTACAAGTCAGTGCATTGAAAATAATCATTGGTTATATATGGTCCCTGTCACAGGTGCCCCGACTGTACGTACATGAGGTGGTCCAAGTATTTTGTCCTCGGAGTGTCTCCAGCCGACCAGTGAAGAAAGATTTGGACTCATCCTATAATAATGCATATTCACTCCCTGACATGGGACTAAAAGACGAGGTGTGTATGTATGCATGTTTTCTAGCGTTCTACTAAATATATTGTTACCAAATTAAAGATGCACTCATCTTTCCGGATCTAACTATTTTGTATTGTTCATCCATATGTGCACCCTAAGAGCATGTATTAGTATCATTTAAACATGCTAATTATTAAAAATTAGTAAATAGTTTGAACACCACATACAGTTTCTTCAGCATACTCACGAGTTAACTTACATATAAACTTATTAAGGAGAAACCACTCGTGGAAAGTATAAATTGAAATGAGCACTAGGGGTGACATATTTAAAGTATGTGCTTATTTCCATTTTTTTGCACCTGAAATTTTGCTAGCATGTTGATTTTGGAAGTACTTGCAAGTATTTTTTTTATGTCAAACATCATGAACTGATGAATGGATAATAAGCTAGCTCAAAGAGCTATCTTTGACATTATTTTTCTATGGCGCTGAGAAGTGGATTATAGGGGCATTTCATAATACCGAACTAATTTTATTCTTTACTTTAAATCATAAAAAACATAGAAACCAACGATGGTTTGAGTGATCCAAAAAAGTGATATTGCACCGGTGCATAGAGTTAGAGCTCAAAATATCGAGCTGATTATTTATGAAGATTTTGTTAAATATCAGTCCACATGTGTGATGGATCTGAATCTCGCCGATAAAGACAAAAGGTGAAAAAACTTCAAGCAGTATACGATGTGTGAATCAAATGGTGAAACTAAAGACAAAGTTCTGTCGACTAAGAATTATTTAGCCATCAAAGAAATATCAAATACATGTGTAAAAACATTTCAATTTTATATCATCATCATAAATTTCTTAAAAAGTAGGAAATATTCAAAGAATGAAAAAATGAAAATATATGCTTCATTTACATTTTTATGGGTAAAATTTTAACTTGATGGCTATCAAATTCCTTTGTTCTTTTATTGTTAGATCCGATTTGTATTATGCCTATAATTATAATAGTAAAAGTAATTACAAGTCGGTGCTTTTTTTTTAGAAAAGCTCTGTGATATATTTAAGTAGTAGAAACATCCATTACAAGTTTGACTACAATATGATCAGGAGGTGATGGCGTGTAGTTGACCGCCCAGTTGGGAACCCCAAGAGGAAGGTATGATGAGCACAGCAGCAAGTCTCCCCTCAGTATGAAACCAACGTTTATCGAACCAGTAGGAGAAAGAACCAACTTCCGAAGGTTGATGCTCGCTGGCTTGGCGATAGCTCTAGACAATTTGGCGCCTTATCTGGGGCGTAGCTTTGCACCAGCAGCAACGTGGAACCTACACACAACACAACCAAAGTACTTTGCCCCAACTTATAGTGAAGTTGTCAATCTCACCGGTTTGCTGTAAACAAAGGATTAGACATATCATGTGGTAAAAGATAGTAGTTTGCGAGAATGTAAATAATGCGAGTAAATAGTAAAACGGCAATAAGAATGTAAAACAATGGACCGGGGTCCATAGTACACTAGTGGTGTATCTCCATAAGATAAATAACATGCTGGGTAAACAAATTACAGTTGGGCAATTGATAGAATAAAGAAAGCATACAAAAGTCATGAGGATCACTATGAGATTCACTTGGGCATTACAACATAATACATAGCCCGTAATCCAACTACATCTATGACTAATAATCCACCCGCCGGATGTCATCCGAGCAACCGTTGGGTATTAAGTTGCAAGCAACAGATTAAGACATAGCATGATATTAATCCGGATCTCTTCCATCACTGGTTATATATGGTCCCCCCCCCCCAAACCCTACGTATAGGAGGTGGTCCAAATACTTTATCGCCGGGTGTCTCAAGCGGATCACTGAATCAAGATTTGAAAATACTTCACAAAATCGTCTAAAAATAATGCATGTCGACTCCGCGACGTGGGCTAAAAGACGAGGTGCTTGCATGTGTGAGATCCCTTCACTCGATTCCGCGCACTAGCGTAGTAATCGGATGCAATTCCAGCGTGGGAGGCAATCAACGGGCATCGCTGTGAGGATGAAGAAGAGAAAATATTTCTAGGATATAGTTTTGATTACAATTTCCTACCCATTCTCGATACACCGTGGAGGTGCTTCTCAACTGAAAAAAATATTACATTTTCCCCGATTTCTTTTATAACGCTGCCCACATTCCATATTTGTTGTTACACTAGCTCAGTCCAAGGAAGATGATATGCAACAAGGATCGATGATTTGGGGAAGTAGCATTAGCATAGACTGGAAAACATGCATGCACCCCATTTCGAAAATAGAAGTTTTTTTTACGTCAGACATTATGAATATATGGACAGATAATTAGCTGGCCTAAATAGCTATATTTCATGTAATTTTTCTTTGGTACTAAGTGTTAAGGTGTGGAGTATATGGCATTTAATAATGCGCAACTATATTGTATTTTTAAATTTTCAAACAGTAAAGTGATCCAAAACGGTGCTATTGAATCGGTGCATAGAGTTAGAGCTCGAAACACTGAGTTGATTTTTTATGAAGATTTTGTTAAATCTCAGTCCATATGTGAGATAGATCTGAATCTCGCCGATAAAAAAAAGGTGAAAAAAATCCAAGCAGTATATGATGTGTGAATTACACGATGAAACCAAAGATAAAGTCCCGTCGACTAAGAATTTTGCAGCCATCTAAGAAATATCTAATACATGTCTAAAACAATTCAATTTTATATCATCTCATACATTTCTAAAAACATAGGAAATATTCATAGAATGAAAAAAATGCAAATATATACTTCATTTACACTTTTGAGAGGTAAAATTAACTTGATGGCTAATAAATTCCATTATTTTTTGTTCTTGGAACCGACTGGTAGGATGCCTATAATTATAGTAGTAAAAGTAACTACAAGTCAGTGCATTGAAAATTATCATTGGTTATTATGGTCCCAGGTGCCCCGACCATACGTACAGGAGGTGGTCCAAGTACTTCGTCGCCGCGCCGGAGGGTCTCTAGCTGATCACTGAAGCAAGATTTGGACTCAATCAATAATAATGCATGTTCACTATCCAATGTGGGACTAAAAGAAGAGGTGTGTATGCATGCATGTCTGTTACTGAATAGATTGTTACCAAATTAAGATGCACTCATCTCTCCGGATCTAACTGTTTTGTATTGCTCATCCATATGTGCACCCTAAGAGCATGTATTAGTTTCATTAAGCATGCTAATTGTTAAAAAATCGAAAATAGTTTGAACATAAAATGTTATATCTTCAAATATGTCACCATCCGAGCTAATTTCAAATATATCACCACCAGAGCTAATTTCAAGTTAATTTACATATGCATTTCAAATTAAAATTAGCTCTGATGGTGACATATTTGAAACATCATGAACTCATGGACGGATAATTAGCTGGCTTAAGGAGTTGTCTTTGACGTTGTTTTTAGATGGTACTAAGCGTTAAGAAGTGGTGTATAAGGCATTTAATAATGCCCAACTAGATTGCATTTTTAACTTTAAATCATAAAAAAACATACAAACACAATGGATTTGAGTGATCAAAAATGGTGATATTGGATCGGTGCATAGAGTTAGATCTCGAAACACCGAGCTAATTTTTTGGGAAGATTTTGTTAAATCTCATTCCACATGCGAGATAGATCTGGATCTCGCCGATAAAAACAAAAGATGAAAAAAATTCAAGTAGTATACGATGTGTGAATCAAACGGCAAAACCCAAGACAAGTTCAATCAAGTAAGATATTTTCAGCCATCTAAGAAATATCAAATGCATGTCTAAAAACATTTCAATTTATATCATCATCAAAAATTTCTGGAAACGTAGGAAATATTCAAAGAATGAAAAATATGAAAATATATACTTCACTTACACGTTTGATAGGTAAAATTTTAACTTGATTGTTACCAAATTCCTTTGTATTTTATTGTTGGAACTGATTGCTACTATGCCTATAATTATAAGAGTAAAATTAATTACAAGTGAGTGCACTAAAAACAATTCATTGTTATATATGGTCCGTCACAGGTGCCCTAACCCTACGTACATGAGGTGCTCCAAGTACTTTATTGTCAGAGTGTCTCTAGCCGAGCGGTGAAGACAGATTTGGACTAATCCAATAATAATACATATTTACTCCCTGCCGTGGGACTAAAAGACGAGGTGTGTATGCATGTATGTTTGCCAGCCTGCTCCTGAATAGATTGTTACAAAATTAAAGATGCACTCATATATCCGGATCTAACTATTTTGTATTATCCATCCATATATGCACCGTAAGAGCATATATTGGTGTCATTTTAGCATGCTAATTGTTAAAAATTCATTAATAGTTTGAACACCAAATGTAGTTTCTTCAGCAGACTCAAGTTAACTTACATATACACATCTTAAGGAGCAACTATACTCCTAGGAAGTATAATTTTGAAATGAGCTCTAGGGGTGACATATTTAAAGTATGTGCGTACTTTTTGCAGCTGAAATTTTTTATGCATATTGATTTTGGAAGTAGCATAGAAGAATTTTTCATGTCCAACATCATGAACCGATGGATGGATAGTTAGCTTGCTTAAAGAGCTATCTTTGACGTTATTTTTCGATGGTACTAAACATTTAGAAGTGGAGTATAGGAAATTTAATAATTCCCAACAAAATTGTATCTTTAACTTTAAATCATACAATACATTCAAACCAATGATTGGTTTGAGTGATCCAAAATGGTGATACTGGATCGGTACATAGAGTTCGAGCTCAAAACACCGTGATTTTTTATGGAGGTTTTGTTAAATCTCAGTCCACATGTGAGATAGATATGGACCTCGCCGATAAAAAAATGGTCAAAAACTTTAAGGGGTATATGTGAATCAAACAGCGACCAAAAGACAAAGTTCTCTGATTAGGAATTTTTTAGCCATATAAGACATATGAAATACATGCCTAAAAACATTTCAATTTTATATCATCATCATAAATTTCTGAAAACATAGGAAATATTAAATAATTAAATAATATGAAAATATATACTTCTTTTACACATTTGACAAGTAAAATTTTAACTTAATGGCTACCAAATTCCTTTTTTATTGTTAGTACCGACTGGTATTGTTTCTATAATTATAATACTAAAAGCAATTACAAGTCAGTGCATTGAAAACTATCATTTGTTATATATGGTCATGATCACAGGTTCCCCGACCCTACGTACAGGAGGTGATCCAAGTATTTTTTGTCGCCAGAGTGTCAATAGTGATCGTACTGAAGCAAGATTTGGACTCATCCAATCATAATGCATGTTCACACCCAAACGTTGGACTAAAATACAAGGTGTGCATGTATGCATGTTTGCCAGTCTGCTACTGAATAGATTGTTACCAAAATAAAGATGCACTCATCTCTCCGGATCTAAATATTTTGTATTGTCCATCCATTTGTGCACCATAAGAGCATGTATTAGTTTCATTTAAGGAAGGTAATTTTCAAAAAAATCGTAAATAGTTTGAACACCAAATGTAATATCTTCAACATACTTAAGTTAATTTATGTATACACTTCTTAAGGAGCAACTACTCCTAGCAAGTTTTAATTTTAAATTAGCTCTTATGGTAACATATTGGAAGAATACGTTTATTTGCGCCTCTTTTTTTGCAGCTGAAATTTTAGCTGCATGTTGATTTTGGAAGTAGGATAGAATTATTTTCTTATGTCCAACATCATGAACACATGGAAGGATAATTAGCTGGCTTAAATAGCTATATTTGACGTTATTTTTCAACGGTACTAAGCGTTAAGAAGTGGAGTATAGAACATTTAATAATGCCCAACTAAATTTAACTTTAGATAGATCTGGATCTCACCGATAAATATTAAATAAATGCCTAAAAACATTTCAAATTTTATATCATCATCATAAATTTCAGAAAACATAGGAGATATTTGAAGAACGAAAAAACATGCAAATACATATTTGATAGGTAAGATTTTAACTTGATTACTACCGAACTCTTTTGTTTTTTATTGTTGGAACCGATTGGTATTATACCTATAATTATAGTAGTAAAAGTAATTACAAGTCAGTGCATTGAAAATAATCATTGGTTATATATGGTCCCTGTCACAGGTGCCCCGACTGTACGTACATGAGGTGGTCCAAGTATTTTGTCCTCGGAGTGTCTCCAGCCGACCAGTGAAGAAAGATTTGGACTCATCCTATAATAATGCATATTCACTCCCTGACATGGGACTAAAAGACGAGGTGTGTATGTATGCATGTTTTCTAGCGTTCTACTAAATATATTGTTACCAAATTAAAGATGCACTCATCTTTCCGGATCTAACTATTTTGTATTGTTCATCCATATGTGCACCCTAAGAGCATGTATTAGTATCATTTAAACATGCTAATTATTAAAAATTAGTAAATAGTTTGAACACCACATACAGTTTCTTCAGCATACTCACGAGTTAACTTGTCGTCGTGGTGAAACAACATATGCCATAGGATGGCTTAAATGGGGGCCGACTGTACGCTGGCGGATCCGGGAGAGGGGAAGCTCGGTAGAGACCGAGCACAGAAGTCACTGCTAACACATCGAGCTACCCAGGTTCGGGGCCCTCGTGAGGAGGTAACACCCCTACTCCTGCATGTCTGATCTATATGAGCTTCACATGAGAGCTACAATGGTGCTCCTTGAGCTGTTCATCTGCCTATCTGAGGCTGCACTGGGCAGGAGCTAAAGAGCTAGTGCTAGAGAGCTCCCATGGAGCGAGAGAGAATGAGCCTCCTTCGGAGGCTTAGGGTGATCGATCCCCCTGGTGCCCTTTATATAGGGAGCCCAGGGGACAAGGGATGCCCCACAATATACTATGCACATACTGGTGCTGAGTTGACTACTGGGGTCTTGTCATACTGTAGCCTGCATCAGCACGGTACCGCCCTTGGTACTGTGCGATGCGTCACGGTCATGGGCTAGTCCCATCGATGTCTGTACTAGGAGTCCTTGCCTTCGTCTTCTAGCGTCTGTCTTCAGGATCACCGTGTCATCAGTCTTATCCTCCTCCTGAGGATAAGACTGACTAGGAGAGGAGGGATATGCTAGTCTGAGCCAAGGGGCGTCCCAAGACCAGCATACGATGGTGGAGGATGTGCCAGTCCGAGCCTGGAGGCGTCCTAGGACTGGCACGATGCGCTGGAGTTGATGCTAGACGAGGAATATGTCCCGGAGGTAGTAAATCCCGGCCTGGAGAGGAATAATCCGGCCTGGGAGTGAATATCCCGGCCTACCAAGGGGATAATCCGGCCTGGGCCAGGGATCCCAGCCTGGCCCGGCCGGAACACTGTAATCCGGCCCAGCCGGGGTAATTCGCCAGGAGGTCCACGCCGGGACAGACGCGGCCCAGGAGGAGGAGATCCCGGCCTGGGCGGGATGAAGCAGCCCAGCCGGGATATGGCTTTGCTTTGCCGGCGTGGGCCTAGGATGCTCCGGCCTAGCCTTCTTTATACCGGCCCGATAGATCATTAATCCGGCCTGGGAGACTTATAATCCGGCCCAGCTAGTGTTTACTCGCTTTTTAATATCCTGCACACATAACTCATCATATATAACATATATTAGACATAATATAAAGGGGTACTTTGGTATATCCGGGTTTATATCCCCGACATTAGCCCCCGAGGCTGTGGAGGACTCGCAGAGTCGTGCACAGGCTTCAACAAGAAATATACCAAAGTCCCAAACTCATACTCACGAAGCTGATACGTTGGCCTGCACTGGCCAAATTCTACCTCATGCCATCATAGACAATGTCCTGTTTGATATATACTCATATACGTGATATGCTAGCCTTCGCGGGCTATCTCAAAATACTATTATGCCTTCTTTGGCTATATCGACACTTTGCCTCTTGTGCTACGTCTCATCGACATCGTCTGCTTCGACAATGCCGGAATACTGCTTTGCCTTCTTTGGCCATATAGATACTTTACCTCTTGAGCTATGTGCCTCTTGGGCTACTCTGCCTCTTGGGCTACTTTTGCCTCTCGGGCTACTTTGCCTCTTAGGCTACTTTTGCCTCTCGGGCTTTATATAGACACTTTGCCTCTCAGGCTATGTCTCATCGACATTGTCCGCTTTGACAATGCCGGTATACTGATATGCCTCTCGGGCTACTTTGCCTCTCGGGCCTATATCGACACTTTGCCTCTCAGGCTATGTCTCATCGGCATTGTCTGCTTTGACAATGCCGGTATACTGATATGCCTCTTGGGCTGTTTTTGCCTCTTGGGCACTATATCGACACTTTGCCTCTCAGGCTATGTCTCATCGACATTGTCCGCTTTGACAATGCCGGTATACTGATATGCCTCTCGTGCTGCTTTGCCTCTCGGGCCTATATCGACACTTTGCCTCTCAGGCTATGTCTCATCGGCATTGTCTGCTTTGACAATGCCGGTATACTGATATGCCTCTTGGGCTGTTTTTGCCTCTTGGGCACTATATCGACACTTTGCCTCTCAGGCTATGTCTCATCGACATTGTCCGCTTTGACAATGCCGGTATACTGATATGCCTCTCGGGCTACTTTGCCTCTTGGGCACTATATCGACACTTTGCCTCTCAGGCTATGTCTCATCGGCATTGTCTGCTTTGACAATGTCGGTATACTGATATGCCTCTTGGGCTGCTTTGCCTCTTGGGCACTATATCGACACTTTGCCTCTCAGGCTATGTCTCATCGGCATTGTCCGCTTTGACAATGCCGGTATACTGATATGCCTCTTGGGCTGTTTTTGCCTCTCGGGCTTTATATCGACACTTTGCCTCTCAGGCTATGTCTCATCGACATTGTCCGCTTTGACAATGCCGGTATACTGATATGCCTCTTGGGCTGCTTTGCCTCTTGGGCTACTTTGCCTCTTGGGCTTTATATCGACACTTTGCCTCTCGGGCTATGTCTCATCGACATTGTCTGCTTTGACAATGCCGGTATACTGATATGCCTCTTGGGCTACTTTGCCTCTTGGGCTACTTTGCCTCTTGGGCTTTATATCGACACTTTGCCTCTCGGGCTATGTCTCATAGGCATTGTCCGCTTTGACAATGCCGGTATACTGATATGCCTCTTGGGCTGCTTTGCCTCTTGGGCACTATATCGACACTTTGCCTCTCGGGCTATGTCTCATCGACATTGTCTGCTTTGACAATGCCGGTATACTGCTATGCCTCTTGGGCTGTGCCATCACTGGGCACTTGTTAGTACGCAAAAATGATAAGACAGGTTAATATGCTAAACCGGGATACTCTGTGAAACCGGATATGATAAGAGATACGATGCTTGTTAGCTTTGAGATCGATGTCTCGATATATTACTGTGCCAGAATTGGCGATAACTGAAAGGATTACAGAATGCCGTGATATGGTGGCATACCGAAATAAACGGCGATATGAGTTATTGATAGATGCCTTGATATGCTGGCGAACCGAAATAAACGGTGATTGGGGATTTTGGTCGATGCCAGGATATGCTGGCATACTGAAATTTTGCTCTTGCCATGATATCCCAGCATACTGAAATCTTACTTTTGCATTGATATGCCGGCATACTGAAATCTTACTTTTGCCATGATATGCCGGCATACTGAGACTTTACTCTTGCCATGATATGCCGGCATACTGAGACTTTACTCTTGCCATGATATGCCGGCATACTGAAACACATATGACTCAAGATATCACTTAATAACCTGATGTACTAACAAACTGAAATACCTGAGACCTGAGACTTTGAGATATGCTGGCCAGGATATAAAGATATGCTGGCTGGGACATAAAATATGCCGGCCAGGATACAAAATATAACATATGCCGGTATACTGATATGCTTGAGACACTGAGATATAAACTGAAGCTCTGGTGGTATAATAGCAATTTCTTCTTGTAATGGCAATATGGAGAGTCATAGCCGGTAATAGACATATATATAATGAGACATCCAACCTATTCTGTAGTCATTCTAAAAGACATAGCAATGGTCATAGCATTTGGCATATTTGCAATCTAGCATATGGAGTTTGCCATATAGCCCATATCATTCGGTACCAACTCTTGAAACAAAGCACTTGGCATACAGACTGAGATATAGCAGTTTGACATATATGCTAACTTGGCAACTCACAAGGAAGAACTAGGCACTCATGTGCCGGCATATAAATGTAGACATACTGTAACTGGCATATAAGCAAACTTGGCATCTTACAACAGATATTTGGCACTCATGTGCCGGTATATAAATGCAAGTATACTATAACTGTCATATGAGATCTAGCATATAGCACGTAGCATGCAGAAACTGGTACTGAGATAGGCATATAACTGATCTGACTGTAAACTTGTAACAACTAGCACATGGCATTCAACATATAAAAAACTGGCATACGAGCCTTGGCATACGACAGCCGGCATATAACACATAGCATATGAGATAAAGCATTTGGCATATAAGTAGATACTGAACTTGATATGTTAACTGGCATACTGACTATAGCACTGTAGCAGATATACCAATTGCATATGCAAAGACATATAACTTGACATAACATCTTGTTGTTGGCATATAAAACCGGCATATAACATGCCCAGATAAAACTTTGCATAAGATTACAGACATACAAACTGATACTAAGGATACTATGTATAGCAGGCATATGTAGTGATTTGGCATATAAACAGACATACAGGAGAAAACTGAGAAGCTGATATGCTAGCATGCGAACTAATATATACTGAAACAGTACTCGAGAAGCAACTTGCTGGGCTTTAGCCCAGCCCCCGAGCTATCTTTTCTATCAAGGAGACACTGATTTTCAGATAAGCTGACCAGGATATGGAGTAAACCAGCATAAATACTTACTTGCACCGTTAAAGAAGTTTGAAGTACCAGCAGATGCTCGAGGCGAAGGCGGAACAGTCCCTGGTACGACAAACACCAAATATGCCGGCCGGGACATAAGATATGCTGGCCAGAACGCAGGATATGCTGGCCAGGACACAGAATATGCTGGCCAGGACACAGAATATGCTGGCCGGGACACAGGATATGCTGGCCGGGACACAGGATATGCTGGCCGGGACACAGGATATGCTGGCCGGGACTCAGGATATGCTGGCCGGGACACAGGATATGCTGGCCGGGACACAGGATATGCTGGCCGGGACACAGGATATGCTGGCCGGGACGCAGGATATGCTGGCCGGGACTCAGGATATGCTGGCCGGGACGCAGGATATGCTGGCCGGGACTCAGGATATGCTGGCCGGAGGAAGCCGAGCGCCGGCCCGGAGATGCCGATGTAGATCCGGGACAGCCGTAGGCTGGCCCGGGCGAGTTGAGGTCAGCCCGGGAGTTGAAGAAGACCTGCTGTGCTCGGAGGCGTTGCTGATGTCGAGCCCCCGAGCAGATGAAGAAGATCCCGTCCGGATGTACTCCTACCAGCGCCTTGATCAGCCCCACGGTGGGCGCCAAATGTCGTCGTGGTGAAACAACATATGCCATAGGATGGCTTAAATGGGGGCCGACTGTACGCTGGCGGATCCGGGAGAGGGGAAGCTCGGTAGAGACCGAGCACAGAAGTCACTGCTAACACATCGAGCTACCCAGGTTCGGGGCCCTCGTGAGGAGGTAACACCCCTACTCCTGCATGTCTGATCTATATGAGCTTCACATGAGAGCTACAATGGTGCTCCTTGAGCTGTTCATCTGCCTATCTGAGGCTGCACTGGGCAGGAGCTAAAGAGCTAGTGCTAGAGAGCTCCCATGGAGCGAGAGAGAATGAGCCTCCTCCGGAGGCTTAGGGTGATCGATCCCCCTGGTGCCCTTTATATAGGGAGCCCAGGGGACAAGGGATGCCCCACAATATACTATGCACATACTGGTGCTGAGTTGACTACTGGGGTCTTGTCATACTGTAGCCTGCATCAGCACGGTACCGCCCTTGGTACTGTGCGATGCGTCACGGTCATGGGCTAGTCCCATCGATGTCTGTACTTGGAGTCCTTGCCTTCGTCTTCTAGCGTCTGTCTTCAGGATCACCGTGTCATCAGTCTTATCCTCCTCCTGAGGATAAGACTGACTAGGAGAGGAGGGATATGCTAGTCTGAGCCAAGGGGCGTCCCAAGACCAGCATACGATGGTGGAGGATGTGCCAGTCCGAGCCTGGAGGCGTCCCAGGACTGGCACGATGCGCTGGAGTTGATGCTAGACGAGGAATATGTCCCGGAGGTAGTAAATCCCGGCCTGGAGAGGAATAATCCGGCCTGGGAGTGAATATCCCGGCCTACCAAGGGGATAATCCGGCCTGGGCCAGGGATCCCAGCCTGGCCCGGCCGGAACACTATAATCCGGCCCAGCCGGGGTAATTCGCCAGGAGGTCCACGCCGGGGCAGACGCGGCCCAGGAGGAGGAGATCCCGGCCTGGGCGGGATGAAGCAGCCCAGCCGGGATATGGCTTTGCTATGCCGGCGTGGGCCTAGGATGCTCCGGCCTAGCCTTCTTTATACCGGCCCGATAGATCATTAATCCGGCCTGGGAGACTTATAATCCGGCCCAGCTAGTGTTTACTCGCTTTTTAATATCCTGCACACATAACTCATCATATATAACATATATTAGACATAATATAAAGGGGTACTTTGGTATATCCGGGTTTATATCCCCGACATAACTTACATATAAACTTATTAAGGAGAAACCACTCGTGGAAAGTATAAATTGAAATGAGCACTAGGGGTGACATATTTAAAGTATGTGCTTATTTCCATTTTTTTGCACCTGAAATTTTGCTAGCATGTTGATTTTGGAAGTACTTGCAAGTATTTTTTTTTATGTCAAACATCATGAACTGATGAATGGATAATAAGCTAGCTCAAAGAGCTATCTTTGACAATTTTTCTATGGCGCTGAGAAGTGGATTATAGGGGCATTTCATAATACCGAACTAATTTTATCTTTACTTTAAATCATAAAAAACATAGAAACCAACGATGGTTTGAGTGATCCAAAAAAGTGATATTGCACCGGTGCATAGAGTTAGAGCTCAAAATATCGAGCTGATTATTTATGAAGATTTTGTTAAATATCAGTCCACATGTGTGATGGATCTGAATCTCGCCGATAAAGACAAAAGGTGAAAAAACTTCAAGCAGTAT